>NDGN011391259.1:7573-39828 GCA_002564285.1 Tympanoctomys barrerae
CAGGGCTAGGAGAAGATAGCAGCAGTGTCTGAGGCAGGGAAACCCAGTCCCAGGCCGTGGTCACCATGGGCAGTGGGGACAGCAGGGCTCTGGAATCCACAGCTGATGTCACACAGGGAGGCCACCTCAGTGCTGTGCCTGAGACTCCTCCTTGCTGCTATCATAGTCAGGGGCACCTTTGGGGGATAACATCCCCAAAGGCTCCAGGCTCCTGAAGGAAGAGCGGGCAGGGGTGTCTGAGGGGACCCACTCTCCTGCTTGCCCTTGTCCATCTGCCTCCGCTCTGGGGCAAATTTCCTTGTTTCTACTCCCTTCCCAGACCATGCGGCCTGCAGGAGCAGGGCCAGCCACGCTGCAGCGTTACAAAACAACAGACTTTGAGGGAAATCACCCAGGAAGGAGTGAGGGGGGAGGCTGGAGTGGGGGCAGGGTGGCACGGCCCATGTCATTCCCTCCAGCCTGGGCAGGCAGTCCCTGATGCCCTCTCCCCCACACTGAACAGCAGTTCTGGCAGGAGGGCAGGAGTTTCGTAGCCCCTAGTCTAGCACAGCACCGTGCGAAGGGCTGCACGGAAGCCCAGTGAGGATGTGGGTGGTATAAGCAGAGCTTGGGACACAGGGAGGGACGAGGCAGCAGAAGAAAGTGTTGCTTAAGCCAGAATGATTCCCAAGGTCCCCCAAGGAAGGACTGTTTGTCTCCTGGGTTGGGGCACAGGGATTGAGGGAGTCAGTTTCCCCTAATACGGCCTGGTACCATGGAGAGGGGCACAAGATGGAGCAGGTGCCAGCCTGCAAAGGGCAGGTGTGAGCTTCAGTGGCACTACGGTTGCTGGCTTTAGGGCCAGGGCAAGGGAATGGGGTGCAGAGTGGTGCTTGTGGGATTGGCCGAAAGTCCCTAAGCCCCCCAGTGCCATTGCCTGATGAAGCTATATCTGGGCGAGCACCTGGCCTACTAGCTCGCCACTCCTTCCCCCAGACACCAGGGTCCCCTACTGAGCCTCTTGCAGTGTTCCCACAGCCACCTTCACTGCTTGGAACACAGCCCAGTCCATCTAGGAAAAAGAGGACAAAGAGCTTTCAGTCACAGGCCAAGGCCCCGACCCCACATGCCCAAGGACAGCCCTCCTCTGCACGGGCAGGTCGGCTGCCTGATTGGCAGAGCTGAGTCTGCCTTGTCCACTCAAGTTGTGTCCAGAGGCACGTGGACAGCACCCCCAAACTACTGGCCAATGTCACACTCACTTGGGCATAAAGAAGGCGGCAGTCAGGGGGCAGGCTGGGTCCCTGGTGGCAGAGCTGAGTGGAAAGGACAGAGGTCTCGGGGGATAGGAAGTGCTGGGTGACACTGACTGTGCTCACCAGGCCTTGCACCTGTGCCAGGGAGGAGGTAGGCAGGAGGGTCAGCAGAGTTTTAAGGCACACATCTCCCTACCCCTCCCCACCAACTCCCTGGGAAAACCACCAGGAGACAGCTCCAGGCACCACACAAGGCACAGCCAAAGCCAGGCCAGAGGGATGCCAGAGGGATGCCAGAGGGACAGGCCCCTCCGTCGGCACCCTGCAGCCAGACCCAATCTCTGACCTTAAGACCCCTCAGCCTCAAGGTCTCTTCTTTCTCCAATTGGGCCCTGGCTCTCTGCACCACTAAGGTTATCTCAGGTGCAGAGACACTGCCCAACCCTGGGGTGATATTGTTGCTGAAAGCCCCAAAACTCCACAGAGCCTCCCCGCCAAGAAAGCACCTGATGGGGTGCCCCTGCAGGCACCAGCACAGCTTCTCCAGGGGCTTGTAGCAGGGTCCAGCAGCTCACACCCCACTCTTCCCGCAGGCGCCGCCGCAGCGGTGCATCCAGGTAGCAGCTGCCTGGGGCACCGGGCTCCAGGGTCCCTGCCCCAGCCGGGCACACCTCAAAGAAGAAAAGTCTAATAAGTCTGGTGGGAGGGCAAAGCAGGACTCCAGGAGGGTGGGGACAGTGGCTTCACAGCAGCCAGGGGAGCAGGAGATAGCTGAAGGTGTCAAACTGAAAAGGCAGGCAGGGGAAGGTGGGGTTGGGGGGGAGAGGGGCTGGTGGTGAGGGGCAGAGGCAGCTCAGCTGGACAGAACAAACACTGGACTGCAAGGAGCTTAGAGGAAAGGATTAAGGCGCTCCAGTTGGGGGTCTGAATCCCTGCTTTTCCAGGGCTGAATGCCTTTCGTAGCCTCAGTGGCCCTGGCCTGGAGTCCCCTCCGTGGTACCCCTTTCTCCCAGACCCAGGCACACGTCCTGCAGTAGCCCCATTCATAAACCATCTACACCTGGAGCCTTTTGAATAACCTGCACTGTGCTCTAAACTGTGGGTGTGCAGGTAGCTGTGTCCCCTGAGAAGACCCTTCCCACTGCCCAGAAGTCTAACATCCTGGACCAGAAAGGGCAAGGCTGCACAGGAGTTCAGCTGCAAGTGGGTGCTCAGGCTTGTCTGTCCACAACCGACACAGCTGCGGGGGCTGTTGTCAGCCCAATCAGAGCAGGAGCTGCTAGGCAGGCAGAGACTCGTGAGGCCAGAGGTGTGCAGGGAACGCTTGCCCGCAGAGGTGAACGCTGCGTCAGGCTCCTGCTGGCCAGCCACTAACTCCGCCCTCTTCAGCAAAGACCAGGCTGTGGTCCCTGGGTTTAGTGCTACGACACTGAGCTGGAGACACTGGCAGACCAGAACCAAATTGGAGCAAGAGGGGCCCCAGCCAGGGACCAGGCGTCCTTTGCCCCACCATCAGCTCCATCCTTAGGCTACAGCAGTGTTTCCCAGGCCACCCGGTGAGAACGTGCCCCACACAGATGCCCATGAATCATCCTGTTGGGCCACACGAGACTGCCCACAGCCAGCCGCACCCAGACCAGTGGAGGCCATCTGCCTATGACGGGGTGCCTCTGTCTGCTCCCTCTATGTGTCCCAGCATCTGGGTGCACATGTGCAGATGTGTGTGCCTGTGGGCCAGGGTAGGGATAGGGTAAGGATGAGGCACTGGCATCTGGGTGTCTCTATGTAACCACCTCAGTGGGTGACACCTGAGGAAGTCTTTTCCCTAGAAGACCGAGCTCAGCTGGACTTTAAAGCCTTTTTGTTATTGTTTTGAGACACCATCATTAGGTAGTCCAGGTTGATCTTGAACTTTGAACTCGCTATGTAGCCCAGATCGACCTTGAACTGAGATTCTCCTGCCTCAGCCTCCTGAGTGCTGGATTCCAAGCATGTGCCACTTGCCCTAACTTTAACCTTTGTTTCCTACCTATCCTGCCTTTCCGGAGCTTTCTGCCTCTGACCCACTTCCAGCCTCTTCTCCTCCCCCTTCCCCCATCATGCCCAGGTCCCCCCTTCACCTACCAGCCTGCCCCCCTCAGTTGTCTTCCTGGCCAACATCTCCCCAGAAGTCTCCCTCATAAGATGGAGCCAAGGAAAGGGGAGCAGCAGGGCCCCCTTTGGCCTTCTGCTAGTACCCCACCCCAAGTCCCAGGAAGGGAGGCTTCCAGGAAAAGCGTAGGGCAGTGATAGCTCAGATCCCAGCTTTTCCACTGAGCTCTAGTTTTCTCATCTACAGCATGAGAATGCAGCCATCCCTGCCTCGGGGTAGCAAGGGACCACTGGCTGACATAATGTACCCAAGACCTTTAGGACAATACCCAGCCAGCACGTTCCAGCTGCGCCCTCCTGCTTCTCGTGGGGTCCCTTCTCTGTGCTATCTGCATGAGTAGGGGCCGTGCAGCCCTCCACAGGGGCTGGGGCAGGGAAAGAGAAGGCAGGGACCACACACTGCCAGGCTAGGTGGGCACAAGAGGGGGGCGGGGCTCAAGGCTTCCTCCTCACCATCTGGAGAAAGCGGCGGATGCGCTGGGCATCCTGTGCCCGGAACACGTGCCACACAGTGCTGACCTGGCTGCCTGGAGACCAGAGTCCCTCCCCATCCAGGCCGGAAAGGAAGTCTGTGGAAGAGACACAGGTCAGGTAGGCACAGGGCACGTGAGGTGGACTTGTGTGTGCTGGTGTGTCGTCTCTCCCGTCCCCAGCCGAGGACCCACCTTTCTGGGCCCGGTGCCAGGCAGGCAGTGCTGCCTCTGCATGCACCAGTATGCTGACCAAGTCAGCCACTTCCACACACAGGTTCTTGGTCCCCAAGTGGCCACGGTGCGGGCTCACACCTATGTAGAGATGGAAATGGAAAAAGGAAGCACATGCATCTCCAGGCCCTTGGCACTGACATCCGAGTGCCCCCAGATGACAGGGATAAGATATGTAGGGAGCAAGCAGGAGTGGCAGGCACTCACCATGGGCCGCCCAGAGCTGGGGCTCCAGCAAGCGCAGTGCAAGGCCCGGTGGGAGGTAGGAAGCCAGGTTGAGTTTCCCATGGTGGGCACAGTATTCTGGGAGCGGCAGGCTGGAGGCCAGGTTCTCCACCCTGTGGGTGGCAGGGGTTACAGTCAGTGGGCCCGGTTCAGGCACAGAGACCCCACTGTTAGCTTAGTGCCCAGAGGGCAAGCTGGGAGTGCTGAGGTTCCCTCGGCAGGG
The DNA here is from genome assembly GCA_002564285.1 of Tympanoctomys barrerae. Taxonomy (NCBI): domain Eukaryota; kingdom Metazoa; phylum Chordata; class Mammalia; order Rodentia; family Octodontidae; genus Tympanoctomys; species Tympanoctomys barrerae. Next base: position 12,112 of record NDGN011391259.1, read on the forward strand.
GTAGAGGTAAAGGTGGGTATGGAAGGGCTGGGGCTGGGAAGCAGGGCTGGTCCTCCATCCCACACACCTGCTGGCATCCTCATCTCCCAGAACTCGGTGCAGCAGGAAGACAGAGCCCTCATCTGGCTTTGGGCGACCTGGGAGAAGAGACAGAACGCCCTTGGCCCCTGGAGGCACTCCAGGGCCAGCAGCAGTACCTGCTCTGGTCCTGCTTGCAGTGTCACTTAGATCACTCTGGGGTCTCCTTGTCACCCAGCCCCTTGGACTCAGCTCCCTATAGTCCATCAGGGATAAATACTTACTCTCGGGCCGGGAGAATCCCTCCCAGAATGCCACGCTGTCCAGGCCCGTGGGCTGTGGGGGCCCCAGGGCTGTCAGAGCCTGCACCTGGCCTCCAAGCGCCCTGAGAGCTTCCACTCCCCACAGGCCACCTTGCAGTGTCCTCTGGATCCCGGACACCAACACAGGCTGTGGTGGAGAGACAAGGGGGGCACAGGAGGGTGAAGGGAGATAGTTGGGGGGTTGCCAGAAAAGCTCCAGATGCTTAGACCTGGGCCCTGGGGAGAGAGAAGAGGGTAGCTCACCTGGCCCTGCCTCCAGTGCTCCTGGAACAGGTGGAAACAGCGCCGAGGCCTGGGCTCCTGCAGACACAGCAAAGCCCCAGGAGAAGGCAGCCGGGGCCGAACTGGAGACAGGGATAGGCCGAGGCCCTTGCGAAGGCCTGGCCCACCCCGCAAGCCTGGCCCAAGGGTCTTTTCCTGGATCTTCCGCTCTACCACCTGTGCGATGATGCTGTCCAGGATGTTGGTTATGCGATCATCCTGCAGGGAGGGGAAGACAAGAGGATCAGGACCCATCAGGCCCCACAGACAGGGCCGACCAACCTCAGCACCCCGGGTTGCCAGCCCCTCCAAGCCCTTGCTCACACTGGGCAAGGCAGGCGTGACGGGAGCAAAGGCCATGTGGATGCGCTCATGTCCCAGGCAGAGCTTGACAGCAGTAGAGGCCAGCAGTTCACAGAGAGAGGGACAAGGCAGGGGCCCTCGGCTGGCTCGGTCCTCTGCTGGGGACTCAGTAGAGTCTGGGGTCTCTGGAGTCAGGGAGGAACAAGGTGAAGGGCTTCCCTGCTATCCTCATTTTTCCCTTGAGAGATGGCTCCCCTCATTTGCTGGCTGATCTGTTCTGTCTTCCCAGCATCTCCCCTCTCTGAGCCCTCCATCTGCTGAGCTCTGGGGCTCTCTCCTCCCAAAAGCATGGCTGGAGAAGGCAGCTTCAGAACCTCGGAAGAGGAGAGGTACCAGAGAGGGTATGCAGATGGCGGGTCCCAAGGCGGTGATGGAGACGGGTGGCCGCTGGTAGAGGATGTTTGCCAAAGCAATCCAAGTCACTCCCAGAGATTCTTGCTGCTGCCCTCCCGCCTCAGCCTCCAGCCCAGTCCCCAGCCATCCATCCAAGAAGTGCAGGGAGCCACTCACCCTCTTTGATGTCCTTGGTCCTGTTGGAATCCCCATTGCAGGAAGGTTGTGGAGTTGGTGGAGTTTTCTCTGTTGGCTCCTTCTGTTAAACCCACCCACCACCCCCAAGTCAAGCCAGAGATTTAACAAATGATGTGATAGACACAACTCAACCTATAAGAATTGGGGCTGGGGAAATAAGCGCTTGCCTGGCAAGTGCAGGGTCCTGAGTTCAATCCCCGGTACCACAAAAAAAAAAAAAAAAAGAATTAATGTGGGACACACATAAGCCTTCAGAGTGTGTGTACAGGAGGGACAGTGCTCTAGCATATAATGTTAGGAGGAAGAAAGTGCACATGCTTTGCTGAATGGTACAACACATGCTGAAAAGATGTAAATAAATGTATGCAGAAATGACTGTCGAAAGGTATGTCATCGTTGATGATGGCGCAAGAGGTCCTTTTTTTTCTTTTTTTTCCGGAACCAGGGATTGAACTTAGGCCCTTGCGCTTGCCAGGGAAGCGCTTATTCCACTGATCCATCTCCCCAGCTCCAGTCCTTTTTTTCTTGTACTTGTCTGTTTTCTAAATTTTCACACGTGGCATCAGTGTATATCTGCTACACAGAGTGGGTTTAATGGACTTTTTGTTTCTTTCTTTTTTTGTTTTTTGGAGATAGGACTTAAAACTATGTAGTTCTGGCTGGCTTGGAACTTATTATATATTCCAGGATGGCCTCAAATTTGAGGCAATCCTCCTACCTAAGCTTCCAGAGTTCTGGGATTATACTTTTGTGCCTGGTTAATGAATTATTTCATTTGTCATTTTTTTTTTTTTTTTTTGTCTTTTTGAGACAGGGTCTCACTATGCAGTTCAGGCTGGCATTGAATTCACTTTGTAGCCCAAGCTGGTCTTAAAATTGCAATGACCCTCATGCCTCAGCCTCCTGAGTGTGGGGTTAGAGGCATGTGCCACCATGCCTGGCTCTTAATGAACTATTTCTTGAATGGATGATTTTCATCATAAAAATGTGAACTTCATAAACAACCTTGCACAATGCACACCGAGCGCCTGCACTGTGCATTAGGTGCTGGGGCTATGCAGCAAGTGGACGGAGGCCAAAAGAGCCCACAGCTGGGGTCACGCCATGCCCTCAAGTGTCTGGAGTGGGAGGGGCAAGTGCTACACTAGAAGATGTACAGAAGTGGCCAGGACTCCAGGTGCAGAGGGCATGAGGATTTCTGGTAGGGATGTAGCCGGGAGAGGCCAAGTGCTACTGTGGGCTGCAAGGGTCCTAATTCCCAGGAGAAGGGAGGATATGACCCCATTCCCTGGGCTCCATGTCCCTCTTCATCCAAACCCCTTGCAAACAAGGCCAGCCATTTGCAGGCACCTGATCCATCCTGGAACCCACCCACCAGTCCTTGCCACCTGGGCCACCCTCTATTTCTTACCTGCTGTCCCCCAGCCCCAGGGGCCCACACCCGGGCATCAGCTTGGCACAGGCAGTGCCCCCGAATATCAAACTTGGCCCAGACCTGGTGCATTGCAGTGCTCAGTTCTGCCAAAGCTGGGATGGAGAGAAAGATGAAGCGTGGTGATGCGCACAGCCCAGACGCTTGCCTTCTCCAAGGGGGAGGGTGCAGCACCAGGGTTAGGCATAACCAGACAGGAAGCTGGTCTCTCTCAGGACCCACCCACTGCGTGCCCCACCCCTCCTGCTGGCTCACCCTGGCTGGAGACAAACTGGGTCAGCACCAGGGAACAGGCAGTGTGCCCAGCCTCCTGGGCACACTCCTCCAGGGACTGCTCCTGAGAGCCTGCAGGGTGGGAGGGAGAAGCTGCAGATCAAGAAAGCACAGTAACCACAGGTTAAGGTCAGGAAAGAAGGCCCAGGACACAATATTTAAATCAGCACTCAACAAGCCACCAGGCTGGGTGTGGTGGCACATGCCTATAATCTCAGCACTCTGGGAGGCTGAGGCAGGAAGATGCCAGTTTGAGACCAGCCTGGGCAATTCAACAATTTAGCAAGGTTCTACTTTAAAATTAAATAATAATAATAATAATAATAATAATAATAATAATAATAATGAGCTGGGGATATAACTCAATATGAAGGCCTTGTGTTTAGTCTCTAGTACAGAAAAACTTCATTAAGTTTCTGTTTCCTGAGCAACTTGGGTACATACTGACATAGGACCCTGCAACATGCAGACATTTCATATGCTTGGATGTTTTTCAAGATCCTAAGGTGGTCAGTTACATGGCACAGAGTGTTCTGATTCTGGAATTCTTTTTTGGCCATGTCCACTGGGACATGGGGACACTTCAAGACCTCAAGTGGTCGAGGGGAATCAAAGGGGAGAAAGCTGAGAATGATGGGGAGAACAGGATGGAACCAGAAGACAGTCTAAGTCCCGGCCACAACATTTACGAGCTCTGTGACTTGCACAAGTTCCTTAACCTTTCTGAGTTTTTCTCATCTGGAAAGGGAGGCAATAATACCCACCTCAGCGCATTACAACAGGTTTTAAAAGGTGCAAGCTGAGCAAAGAGGGAGGCATTGAGGAAGCTGGTGACTTCTGCTAAGAGTGGGCAAGGACACAGGCGAGGCCCTCTGATCTGGGGAGAGGGAAAGATCTGCCCTAAGGAGCAGTGGGCGTGGCAGCTAAGGCGGGAGCTTCTCTGGGTCGGGGAGAGGTGGCCCCATTCAGCAGCAGCCTGGAGGAGCCGTCCTGCTGCGGCCTCCCTTCTTCCCTGGTTCCTACCTGCCTTCTCCCTGGCCCTCCCGGCACCGGCCATGCGCCCACAGGCCACACACAGCCTGTGACTGCAGCGGGGGCATCTCCAGTGGGTGTTGAAAAGTCCGTGATGGCAGCGGCTACAGCAACGTGGGGTGCCCGGGCTGTCCTCTGTCACGGCTGGCCCCTGGCCTGCTGAGCACAGGAAGAACAGGGTCAGAGGGCTGAAGGCAGTGGCTCTTTGAGGAGCTCAGCCTCCAGCCAGAGAGGTTAGAAGCAGTTTTCTCCTGAGCACTAGCAGGAAAAGGGGACAGGGACAGACCTGGACCCTTCCTCTCTTGGTATTCAACAGTCACAGGCAGGCTTCCCCGTGGAGGCCACCTTTCCAGCAAGCCCCTGAGATCCCACCCTGCCTGTCTTCCCTTGGCCTAGGCACTGCCTCACTGAACTTGAAGTACAGCTCCATGCCACTTCCAGCACATTCTCATCTACCTCCCTCCCTCCCAAGTCCTACATGCTACCAGGAATGGAAAGACATGCCAGTACTTAGGTGGCCTGTACCTTAGGGGACTCTGTATAGTAGAAGAAAAATACCTCCCTGGGCCGCCACTGCCCTTATGCAAAGGAGTAGCTTGTATTAGGAGCCCAGTTTCAGACCAGGCTGTCCCTGAGACACCTGATCAGGCTCCAGGTGGGCACAGGGGACCCACAGTGGTTCAAACCCAGATGCATAGACCCACCACAAGGGCATCTGCAAAGTGGGGCAGCTTCAGAAGTGGACCCAAAGGATGAGTAAGTTTTCATACACCAGGTAGGAAGGGAGGAGCAGGGCATTCCAGATCGAGGGCACAGCCAGTGCCAAGGCCCTAGGGGCCTGACAAGCTCTGGTGATCCGGGAAACAAGGGATGGTGGTGTGTATACCGGGAATCCAGGCTGGGGGTGGCTACAGCCCATAGAAGCCCCTAAAGAAACTAGGGAACTGGCTTTGCTGGGGAAGACCAGCCACTAGCCATCACCTAGGGAGTGACAGGCCACCAGGCCAAGGGTTCTCTGCCTATGACACCTGCTCCGGTTACTGCGGGAGGCTGCCAGAGGCCTCCCAAGCTCATGATCCACCTCAGCTGGCCTTCCCGTGCCCTTAGGTCCTCTGGAACCCGCCCACCACCTCCCAGGGCTCTCACAGACACTTGTTTCAGCCCTCTTTTCCCCACAAGCCTGACACTCTCAGAGCACTAGGTTGGACCAGGTTTTACATGTCCCAGCATCCTGCCCCTGCCCCACCCAGGCCAGAAACCTCAGCGTTGACTAAGAGCCCAAGTCAGGCATAAGGACAGGGCAGGGCGGGAGCTCCGCTGAGGTCATGGCAGGCCTGGGAACCCACAGGTTGGCAGGTGGAAAGGGCTGTTTGACCCTGTGCAGGCACAGGAGGGAGGTCAGGCTTACCTTCACGTTGTGCCCAGGCCAGGGCCTCCCGCTCCCTGCGCAGCAAGCGGCATAGGCGGTCCCCCAAACCACTCAGCAGGTGCTTGGCGAGGCTCATGCTGAGCAGGTCTGAGCCAGACCCTCCGCCCTCCTCAGAGTCTTCCTGCTGTGGCTCAGCGCCCGGAGAAGGCCTATGGATGGACAGAGGAGCATGAAGAAGGCCCTCCCTGGGGAGGGAGAGGATTCTGGGTACCAGGGCCCATACCATACTCACCTCTGTGCTTCCTGGGAGTGGCAGGCCAGTGCTTCCACCTCTCCAGCTGCCTGAGCACAGCTTTGGCACTGAGTAATGACTGCTGGAAGAGTCAGGCCAGGTGTGCCCTGAGGCCTGGGGTCCTGGAGGCTGGCCCTGCCACCTCGGGGTCCTAGGGGAACAATGCAGCTGGTCAGGAGCCTGGCTTTCAAGGCTCCTGCCAACCCAGACTTAGCATCTACCCGTCTACATACAGCCAGGCCAGCCCCTCGTCCCAGCCTGTGAAGCATCATGGGAACAAGCGAGAGGACCCCAGGTGGCTAAAAGGTTTGTACACATGCTGAGCCATTGCTTGGAACTGTCTTGGCACAGAATGATGCCTAGGGAAGGGGTTGTCCAAGGCTTTGGGCACCTGGGGCAATGGTCCTAATACAAGTGCAGGATCCAACTGGTGTAGGCTTTGGATAGCTCCACTGAGCGCTTAGTAACACCACTGGCTGGGTGACAAAGTGAGATGCAGACAGATGGACAGAGCATGCCAGAAAGTGAGAAGGCCACTTTCAACACAGGCCACAGGTGCAGTAACCCAAGAAGGCGAGGGGGCCAACAATTCCTAGTCCAGACCATGGTGAGGCCTGGTGCAGACAGATGCGTGCCAGCTCCAGGGGCACTGGAAGATGCCATGGGAATGGTGTATAAGGTCCAGGATCAGCAGCACAGAGCTCTGAGAAAGGAGGTAAACCCAAAGAGCCAGGCAGGCAAGCTGATGTTGGCAGTGCCAGGACCCTCAGTGAAGAACAGGGTGGCAGAAGATTCCAGGATGTAGCCACAGTCTTAATAATCCAAACAACCTTGGTGATCCAGTTGACCCAGAGAGGCAAGACAGAGGGTCCTTCCAGAGACAAAAATTCCCAAGCCAGATTTGTGGCACAAAAAAATCAGAGCAGTGAACATGTACTGAATGTCTACCAAGCACCACGGAGTTTTCAATGCCTTGATGGAGCTTCGTACAGCAATTAGTCCTTGGAGCAGTCTTTATGAGGCAGGTGCCGTTTTATGTCCATTTGATAGATGAACTGAGGCGTAGAGAGGTGAAGTGACTTGCCGAGGCCCACATGGCTACTGATCAGCAAAGTCAGAAGTACCCTGATTCAAGGGCCCAGACTGAACCAAATCATTCATCGCGCTGCCACCAAGGTACCATGGCTTGGCAGCAACAGAGCAAGATGGAAGCCACTTGCCGGAAGGCTCTGGCTGCAGATGCTGAGGCGCCACCGAGAGCCACTGGGATCCAGGCAGGAAATGTGGCATCTGGGTGTGATCTGCTCCTAAAGGGCCTACAGTCCCCTCCCCCACCGAGCTCCAGCCCCGACTCCCCCTCCCTGCAGCCCTCTCAGCCCTTTACCTCTCTGCACATTGTGCTGTTCTGCCTCCGCCTTGCTCCCTACTGATGCGTCCAGTGCCTCCTGCCAACCCCTGGCCCCTTGGCCCGTGGTGCCTGGGAAAGGGTCTGGTGGTCGCTTGAGGGCTGGCCCACCCATGGCTCCCTGGACTTCAGGGCTGCCTGCCCTCTTGAGGGCCCGGAGCTGGACAGCTGGGCTCTCCTCATCCCCAGGCCAGCCCCTCGGACACCCAAATTGCTCGGAGTGCCGTGTGAGCCATGTCTTCTTCAGTTTGGTGTGGTGGCTCGGAGGACAGGCCCTGGGACTCACAGCCTTGCTGGCTTCCTCACCAGACTCAGCAGGACCACTGCTAATCCCCTCTGGACCCTCCTGGCACTTTCCACAAGGACTAACATCTCCCTCTTGAGCCCGTGGGTGGGATGAACAACAGCCTCCCTGGGTGGTAGAGAGCCCAGGAGAGGGGCACCGTGGTGTGACCGGTGGCCCTAGCTGATATCCCAGACTGCCACTGCCTGGCACAGTCCAGACATTGCCAAGAGTATGGACCAGGCCAGGAGGACAGGTGGGCCAGGGGCCCCGGGGAACAGTGTCTGGATTTCCCAGGAAAAGTGAGCAAAGATTCTTTGGCCTGCCAGCTGCCGGATTGCCCTCCCTCTGGTGGAGTGAAGGGCCTTCTGCCTCTCGGGCTCGCTGCAGAAGCCCACCAGGAGCTGAGCCCAACAACCCAGGTTCCAACACTGCTAAAGGGGGTTCCTTTGCCAGCCTGGGCATGCTCGGATCCTTGTGGTAAAAGCCCTAGGAGAGGAGAAAGGGTTAAGTGAGTGCTGGCTTTGGTTCCCAGTGCTTAAAGAAAGGCAGAACTGATATTAACATTGTCATCAATAAGACACTGCTGCTGCAAGACCAGAACCACTGAGAAACTCAGACTGGGTGATAAACTGTACCACGTGAGTATCCCAGGCTCCCCACTGCTCCAAGTTCCCTAGATCACACCCCTTAATATATGGACTTCACCATAGAGTTGCTAAGGGGTTAATGTCTGGCACAGCCAAAGGATATTTGGAATATATTTGGATTATTTAGTGGCCTAACCCATACTGGCTTTCTTATACTTTATTTTTTAATTTTGATTCCTACATGTTGCCCAGAAGAGCCTTGGACTTGTGATGCTCCTGCCTCAGCCTCCCAGAATGCTGAGATGATAGGGGTATAGCCCAGCACCATACTAGTTTTTAAATATTTTAAAATCTCAAACTGGGCATGCAGGTTGCCTACGGGGGAGGAGCCCTAAACATAGGGCATGAGGTCACCTGCACATCCCACTTCCAGACAGAGAGGTCTTGTTTGCCTGTCTGTCCTCTGCCTTAGGACAAGGCCACACATGCCAGGGGAAGAGCTTCTGAGGCCTTGGCCTAGGTGGATGGCGCAGGAGTTAATGGCTGCAAAGGCTGGGGGCAGGGAAGGGACAGAGGGATGGAGCTGCTTTGCAGGCTGGCTGTTCAGGCTGACCTCAGGGCCTGGAACAGCTCTGAGCTACCCATTTGAGTGCCAAGTAAGTACTGCCTTGCCTTTTCATCAGAATGGAGGGGGCAGAGTAGTATTGCCCTGGGGGACCACTGAGATGCCTTGTATGGCTGAGCCCCGGGTACCCTCTCTGCTCTGGCACTCACCTTGCTGCCCAGGCTGAAGGCAGAGGGTGCTTTGTGCTGACCCGCAGGGTACATCCAAGGGTGTGGGGCCAGTGGCCAGTCACATGGACGCTCTGGGGGCAGGCTGGACACTAGATAGGGTGGCAAGCAGGTGGGCACCCAGAAGGGAGCTCGCTCCAGGATCTTGGTCTCCAGCAGGAAAGGGCAGTGTAAGGGCCTGAGAGCCACAAGGTCACTGTTGGGCTGTCTACCACCATGCTCAGGAATGAGGGGGCCATAGTGAGGTGGACACATTGGACCACAGAAGGCCTGTGGGTGGGCCAGCATTGCCTCCTTCCAGCGCAGTCCATCCTTGCTGCCCAGCCAGCTGGCTTTCCTTTCCCCATTCTGGGGGCCCTCACCCTCCACCAGCGGGAGTGTGTCTTTGGGGCCCTGGGGGAAGCCAGGAGGAAGCCAGGAGTCTGGGGTGCTCAGGACACCCCTCCAAAAGGGGGCTGGCTCTCCTAGGCACAGTGACCCATGACGCAGGCCGTCCCTTGGTGGAGTGCCCGGCTCCTGTCCCACGATGCCATTCTCAAGGACCGTCTTCTCCCAGGCTGGGGTGTCCTTCAGGAAGCTGGGCGTACTTGCCATCCCTCTCCTGCCCTCATGGGGCTCTCCCAGGGGGATCCCTGAAGCATAACCATCAAAGCATGAGCTCTCTGGGCATGTGACCCAAGCACCTTACTGCTGGCACAGAATGGGCACCACCCTCACAGCACCAAAGTGGTTCAAACCAGTTGAGGCAAGTGCCAGTCCACAGCAAGGCACCAAGCTGACTACCATATGTGTCTAGAGGATTCTGCCTGGGATCCTTAAGTTCTGGTCCCCACCTGAATTTGGGGGGGTGGAATTCAGCAAAGGCTGTCATTTTTAGGGTGATGTGTCCTGGCCTCATCAAGCCAGAATCCTGGTCACCAGCTAGGGAGGAGAACAAGGTAGGAGGTGACTCAGCCACCTGCTGGGGGACTTTGGACCAGTCCTGTCACCCCAAAGCCTCAGCAAGCCCAAGTGTGAAGTAGTATAGCTTGGATCTCAGAGGACAAACCGCAGTCTATGTCAGGGATGCTGCTTGCTGGCCCCAGTCCCCAGCCCTAGCCAGGCTTGCAGGGCTGGGAGTGCAGGCCAGGCAGGCTGGAGTCACCATCGTCACTGTCACCAGGAGGGCACCCAGCCAGGGCTTCTGGCTGCTGCCTCCCTTCACCTGGGCAGCCCTACCTCTACCTCTTCCCAGGCCCTAGTTTCTTGGCTTCTCCATTAGAGCCAGGGAATGGTGCTGGGGGCTAGAATCCTGATGCTTCCCAAGGTGAGGGGTGGGCCAGCACACAAGAGGGCATTAACTAAGAGGCTTCTTCAGGGATGGGTGAACAGTCAGTCCTAGCCTAGCCCCAGCGCCAGTACATGAAGGGTAACTGCAGCCTGGCGCAGGGAAGGAAGGAGGCGGGGAAATCGGGCTGGGCCCCAGAGAGAGGCAAAGGAGGGAAAATTGAACGTGAATGCGTGTGAGTGACCGGGTTGACAGGTGGCACCAGAGTGTCAGAGCTCTCTAGGCGCGGTGCCCTCGGCTACCCAAATAAGCCCCAGGAGAGTGAAGCTGGAGCCGCGGGAGAGCGTGATCGGGCTTTCTGGGGCTGCAGCTCTGGCGTGCACTGTAACCTGTTAGGGGATCCCAACTTCTCTGCATGTTGGGACGAGCGGTCCGGCTCACAGAAGAGCGGGGACTCACTTCCTCCAAAATCCCCCGGGATCCCCTCTCGGTGATTACCTGGGCTTCACGGGCCGGGCGCGACGCGGGCGGCGGCAGTCGTGCTGGCCGGCGCCGGGCACTCGCTCCCCATGGGCCGGCTCAGGGCCTCCCGGCCGGCGGGCGAACAAGGACGCAGGGTCGTCGCGTTCTCCGCTCAGCGCGTTCGCGCTCTCTTTACCCCCCCGGGCGGCGGGGGCACTCTAAGATCGCAGGTTGGAGGGGTCGGACTCCGGGATCTGCAGGATGCGGCACACGGCGCGGATCGGCCGCACCAGCTTCTGGGCCGAGGCCGTGGGTTGCGCCATGGGACGCCGAGACTCCGTGCTGCGCTTTGGGGAGGGCCGGACCGGGGCTGGGGAGCGGGTGTCCCCGGAGAGAAAGGAGCCGGGCCGGGGGGAACACGCGCCCCGGGTCGGAGACGGCTGAGTGGGGGGGAAAGCAGAGGGGCCGGGGGAGGGGGACGAGCCTGGAAGGGGGGCCGATCCCGCGACCCAAGAGAGACACCGGCTAGGGCGCAGCACCGCGCGACGCAGCTAATGGAGGAAGAGCGCAGCGGAGAGCGCAGCAGGACCTCCGATCGCCATCGCCAGATGCGCAACTGAGAGTGGTGAAGCTGCTCCGCCGGTTTCCTCCTCCAGCACCCTGCGGGAAACAGGAGCCCGTGATTCGGCGGCCCCGCCTGGGCCTGCCCCCTCCTGAGCCCCGGGGGCTTCCGCCAACGCCCCGGCGATGCCACCGGCTGCGCAAGGGGAGAATGAGCCCTTTGTTCACCCCTCCTCCCCGCGGCACCCGGGCGCCTGCCGGGAGAGGCTCCCCCGGGGCAGCGTGCCAGCTTCCCAGCCGCCCCACCCTCCCGTGGGCCCGGCCCCGGAGCCTGGCAGGCGGGCAGCACCCCCACTATAGGTGCCAAGCCCGGGAACTGGAGCAAAGGGCGGGAGGGGCTGGACCAGGCCACCTTGGGGCGGGGTGCCCCCCCGGGGTGCTAGGGCAAGGAGGCTGGGAGGGGACAGTGCCGTAGCTGGCAGGGGCAGTCGGGTTCTCACGGGTCAGTGATGGGCGTTGTGACCCACGCCAGCCTAGCCTTGCTTGGCTGGACCACTCTTTCCTGGGCCTCTCCAGAGGAGGCTCATGGCTACACCCGGCTGTCTGCTGCCTGCCCTGCCTCATCCTCACCTGGCCAAGCTGTTGTTCATAGTCTCCCACCCAAGTTCCCTCCCGGATTTGTCCTAAGGCCCAATGTCACTAAGTGTTGTGCTTAGAAGTCTGGGACAGTCTGCCCCAGTCTATGGGCCTGGGTTTCACCAAGTATCCAGAGATGATGGGCTGAGAGGAGCTCCACCCTGAGCTCCCACTTCTGGTTCTGAGGGTCTCCCCACCCTCGGGACTCCCCATGTTCCCTGGCCAGGTGCTGGAGAGAAGCCTATAGGAGTAGCCCCTGGGAGGGAATCGAGAGTAGGAGAGGAAATGGGCAAACAGGGTACCTTCCACCAGAGGAAGCATCAGGGCTCCTCTGCGGGGGTGGTTCCAGAGCGCAGACACAAACAGACAGATTCAAACACACACAGACAGATTCAGACACACACAGAAACCCACACGCCCAACGGGCACTTCCCATCCCCACAGGCACCCATCTCCTGCCCCTCCACTCTCATGCCTCCCTGCCCCAGACAGAAGTGACCTCTCCCCACTTCCCTGTCCCAGGGAGGAGTTCTGGAGTCTCTTAAGTCACACAACCATCCCTAGAGAGGGGGAACTGGGGAGCCTGGCTGGGCCCAGGCCTCTACCCAAGACACCAAAGCAAAGGCAGGGAGCCTCACATAGCAGAAAAGAGGGGGGTCATCCTCAACCCCAGGGAGACAGACCAACAAGGCTCACACTGGGCACTACTTGAACCACATTGGCACATATCCCCCAGCCCCTGGCCTCCCCTAGAGTACATTCTGTGGCAGCACAGGCTGGTAGGGGTTGTTTACATGGCTGAGCTATTCACACTCCCTTCCTTCCCCAGCTCCCCTGGCGGTGGTTGGACCTGAGAGAGCCAGGGGAGAGAACTTGGGAGGGTCCAATAGGGTCTGGAGTCCCCAGCTTCCGAAACTCTCCAGAGCAAGATGGTGAGCTGTGGTCCCTGGGCACTGGCCTCTGCTCAGCAGCCCAGGCTCAGGGGAATAGTCCAGGGCAGAGTCCTGTGGCTTGGGGCCCGCAAAAGGCCAGAGTGTGAACCTGGGTGTCCAGTGCCTGGAGGGCCTATTGCTGTCATCCCCAAGGAGTAAGGGACTGGTCCCAGGGGAGTGGGACAGATCCCCTTTACCCCTAGCTGCTGTGTCAGCCTTGTCAACTCACAGTCTGTGGTCTGGACTAGGCTCTGGGGACAGGCTCCGGGAATGTCCAGGGGCTGGCGGGAGTTGGAACGGGGGAAAGGACCCCTTCTCTACCCCACCCTGACCCCCCATCTTGCTTCAGAGCCCGTGCCACAGGCCAGAGCCCTCGTTATGACTATTCTGCGCCTGAGGATGGAACAGAGCTGAGGACACACAAAAGACACAAACACAAAAGGAAAGCGACCCAGCACATGGACACAAAGCCAGACCTAGGGACCGTGGCAAACTGGTGGGCACTCTCAGACATGTGTGGGCCCGGCCCCAGCGGTGCCGACCCCTGGTGCACTCACACACTCACACACACACACACAGACACCAACTGACACACGCTCATGCTGACAGTACAGCAGCACTGACAGCCAGCTGCCCTCTCCCAGCCCCAGAGCCCCTTACCTGGGCAAGCACAATGCCCCTCGTGGAGCAGCCCCCTGCCCAGGGTGGGCAGCAGGCAGGGCGGGGGAAGGAGCCCCGGAGAGTCAGGCCAAGCTGCCACTAATCCGGGCGGGGAGAGGGGGGGCACCCACGTCAGAGCGGGGACTGCCGGGTGGAGGGCATCTGAGGACATCCCCTCCCACACACGCGGCCGTCTGGGCACCTAGCCCTGCTTCCCAGCCCCTCCATCCTCCAGACAGCTGAGGCTGGCCTCCCCCCACCCCACCCCCACCCTGTGGCAGCATCTGGGGTGGGGGATATGGGGGAGGGGAATGCCCCGAGAATTCTCCCAGGACTTGAGGGGAGGGGAAGGGAAGTATAGAGATGCTTCTGGGGCCAGGAGGAAGCTCAGTGGCAGATGCCACCCTCCCCTCTTGCCCACCCACCCACATCCTTGACCTAATTCCTCTTCTGGAGCCTGCCTTCCTCCAACCTCCCCTCCCAGCAGTATAACCTCCACCTGCCCCACACTCAGGACCCTGTGCCCAGCAGAGTTGGCTCTGGCCCCCCAGGATTCCCCCTGGCAGCAAGCAGCATCATCTGGCCCTGGCTTGCTCTCTTACCTGCCAGCCTTCGGACCCCTGTTTTGTGATGCTGGGAGGGGCACAGGGCAAGGGCCTGGATAGTAGCCCTCTCTATGCCCTCAAGTTTATGGGGGAGAGAGCGTCCACCAGGCATCCCCTTCTCTGCCTGGACCAGGATAGTGCTGACCTAGAGGCTTGTGGTCCTGCTGCTAAGTGCAATAGCTAAAAATACAGCCATGGGCCAGTTGTGTGTAGTGATGTGGGTGCCACAGCAGAGAGGGAACCAGGACACCAAGGGGTTCCAGGCTCCAGGTGACATGGATGGAGCTAAAGAGCAGAAAGTTAGGGCAGCCTGCTAGAAGGACCAAAAGATGGCAGGAGGGAGGTGGGATAAAGGGAGAAGGAAGAATAGGACAGAAGGATGGCCTGTACCAGGAAGGAGAAGAAACAAAACAGAGGAGCCCTTGAAGGAGACCAAATGGGTGGGGGAGGCTTTGGAGGGGGCTGGGACCAGGACACAGCAGAACCGTGCATCTGAGGGGCTTCATGTCCCTCCCAGCCCTGATCTTGCCTTAGAGGCTGGCTTAGGGTTGTACATAGGTTGGGGACCATGGGCAGGTAGAGGCCAGCCCAGTCTTCCTCTAGAAGCCAGGGATCTAGAGGGTGGGCCAGGGAGCCCATCCAGAGGGTGGACCTGTTGGGCAGAGAGTGGCTCTCAGAGGGGCAGGCCCAGCCAACACCCAGTGCCCTGCACCTTGGGATCATGTGTGTACTTGGCCAGAACTGCCCTAAACTTGGACTTGTCCTCACTCCTTCTCTGGCCTCAGGATGGCTTGGAAGCCAGACAACTGCAGTCAGCCATTCACCAACTTGCATTAAGGAGACGCTGGTGACTTCAAGGCTTTGTGGTAAGCCCAGGGGATGCAGGGCACAGAGACCAAAGCACAAGGCCATCTCTTCCCTGGCCCTGGAAGCACTCACAGGTGGGCTCAGTGCACTTGCTCTTCTGGCCTCAGAGGTGTCAGGCCCTGGGTGGGGACACAGAGGTGACCCCTAGGGAGATGGACACATTAATAAATGATAACCAGACATTGCTAATCATGCTGTGGGGAAGCTTAGGCTTCATGGAGAAGGAGTGAGCTTGAGAGTGGAGAACAAGCAAAACCTCACCGAATCACACACTTACAAAAATATTTTACTTCCTTTAAGCCACTTATTCCAGGCTGGGATACAACAGTAAGGTACATCTGTTCTTTACAAAGTGACAACACAGTTGGGGAGAATATGATAGCTCCAGGCAAAAATGTAGGAGCAGAGATGATGAGAGCCGCAGAGAAGCAAGTGACATGATACAGGGCACTCCACGGGGGACTTCCAGGAGGGGTGCGAAGCAGACAAGAAGAGGACTGGTACCTGCCTATGCTACAGGTGGAGCGTGCAAAGCTTTACCAACTCCACCAAGCGCCCTAGGGACCTGCTCACTCTAGGGCCGCAGCCCTGGACACAGTACAAGCAGAACCCCTACCTGATGCGCTGGTTGGCAGAAGTCAAGGAACTCATCTCTACGAGATGCCTCGTACAAGGTCAGGCATGCACCAAGTGTTCCATACATGTTCATCTCCTTCTTCCTGCCTCCCAGGCAAGGAACAGCTCATTTACCCGGGTACTGTTTGGTGATTAAGTGCCCTGACTCTGGAGCCAGACTGCTTGGTTCAAAGCCCAATTCTGCCACTGATGAGCCATGTGACCTTGGGCAAATCACTTGCCCTCTCTGTGCCTGTTTTCCTGTTTGTGAAATAAATGAAGATTATGATAATCATTCCCACATCCTGAGATTGTCGAAAGGATGTATATCTTTAATGTGTATCTGGGGAGCAGAGCAGCATCTGTCACGTGCTGCTGCTCCTCACACCTTGCGTCGGTACCTGTAGGCGCTTAATACAGATTTTAATGAACAGGTAAGAGTACACTGTGATACGGGGGGATGTCACACATGAAGCCACTGGGCACCCATACACAAGGCAATAAGTCACCCCAGCAGATTAAGTGCCTTCCCCCCCAATAAAACCCAGATAATCCCCACACCAAGAGTTAATCCTCATTCTCAGGCCCCTCTGAGGTATCAGCCTGTTTCCTTTCCTCTCATCCAGTGCCCTCAGCCATCTCTCTGCTTACACCAAAGCAGGAAGAGCAGATGGGGGTGGGGGTGGGAGAGGGAAGCAGCCCAGGATCTGGTCGCAGTGAGGACACCAGCATCCATGGCAGCAAAGGCCTGGCCCATGGATCAGAGGAGGTGATGGAGCAGAGCCAGGCCAGGCAAAGAGCTTGGGACTCAGAGTGCTGGGGAGGCCCTGTGGATGGGGCAGGCCTTGGACCAGTGGCCACAGGCAGCAGGGAGGGCCCTCGGAGGCCTGCCCGAGCTCTGCATCGTCCCCGCAGCCAGCAGCCAGCAGCCAGCAGCCAGGCCCAGGCAGGGCGAGGTTCTGGCCAGGCTCCGAGCCCCGCCCTCCTTGACCTGGAAGCTGGGGGCAGCCTAGATACTGGCTGCTGCTGCCCCCGCGTGGGCACTCCTTAGAGTGCAAGCCACCCTGGCTGGTACCTGAGTATTTGCACAACTCAAATGCCCAGGGAGTTCCCAGGATCAGGGAGGACCAAGGCACTCTCCTGACAGCTTCTCAGACTGCAACCATGCTCCAGACTGGCCCCTCACTCTCCCTCAGAACTCCCCCAGAGTTTGACCAGAACAGTACTGGCTGCTTTGCAGGATCTGTCAACAGCCGTCTCCTGGAGAACCATATTCCCCTGCAGTCTGCCTTGCCCTGCACAGTGCCTGCAGTGGGCTTTCAGTCTTCAGTGTATAATGGGAGGAGTGGGGAGACACACCAGGTGAAGTGGAATATCTTTACGTATTTATTTATCAAAACATTCACAAGCCTGACCTCATTCACCAACACAAAACACACAACTGGGACACACACGTCAGGCCTTGGAAAAGGCTGTCAAGTACTTAGAAGGACAGGAAGGAATGCACACAGTTGTAAGGATTTTCGATTTCATCAGCAAGGGTTTGGGGGGCTCTAGTCCCACACCCAGGAAGGTAGAGGGTTGCGGAAGGCAATAAATAGGACCTTGGGCCCAAAGGCTTTGGTACATTGTGGGTTCATCCCAGCCCTGCAGGAAATAGGCGGCTGGTGCACAGGTCAGATGCGCAGCTGAGGTCCCTGCAGACAGCCTCCAGGGCCCTTGGGTGTGAGGTAAGACTGGGCTTGAGTCTGCAGGCCCTAGCTGTCCATGTCAGAGGGCACAGTCTTTTTCCGTGTCCGAACCTTCAGGGAGCGGGAGGTTCCCTGGGAGGAGAGAGGAACACGGTGAGCTGCGTGGGTGTGGGCTGAGTTGGCAGGACCAGCTGCCTCCTTCACACTGTCCTCACCACTGCCACTGACCTCCCGCACCAGCGGTTTCCTCTTGACCATACGCAGGCTCTGGCTCCGATTCAAAGGCTTTTCTCGGGGCCGGGCCGGTGGCTGGGGGGCTGCCTCAGTATCTGACCAGCATCCATCCTCTGTGTCACTGTCCTGTAGGCCCCCCGACCGATATCCTGGAGAGAGGTCACAGGAGACAAGACCGGCCATTTACACAGTCTCAAGGCCATGGCCCTTGCCCAGCCTCCCTCCCGCCCCTCCCAGAGGGCTCTGGGTCCGTGGGCCACTCACTGATGGGTGGTCTCCGGCGGGGCACATCATCTTCTGGGTAGAGAGGGTCCTGGTATGTGGGGGCAGAGGTATCAGGGATGGAGCGCAGATCTTGCATAGAGAAGCTCCGCAGCCTGCCAGCCAGTGCGCCCTGACTCTGTGGAGGGTAGTGCCGTGTCACCTGGGAGAAGGGGCTACTGCAGAACGGAGTTTAGCCAGGGAAGCTGCCAGGGAAAATCAGGGCTGACCTGCAGCTAATCTGTGGCAAAGGACTCAGAACTAAGAGCAATTTAGCTGCCTGCTAGAGCCAGACCTTTGTAGGATACTACAGCCACAAGAGAGCAAGAATAAGAAGCCACTCACACTTGTGTCAGACAAGAAACTCAGCCTGTCCCCCACCCCCCATACCTAGGGTACCTTTTGCTCCCTGGTCAGCCCAAAGGTAAAGGTGGGGCAGGGCTGCTGGAGGGCTGGCCCAGGGCACCTTGGCAGCAGCCTGGACGGCTGCTGTGGCAGCCATGTTGAGGCTCCGCTTCCCGAAGGTGAGCATCGTCTCGTAGCTGCGCTCCTTGGCCTGCACTATGTACGCATCGATCTCCTGTGGATGCAGGAGAGGAGAACTCAGGGAAACAGCAGGAGCCCCTCTTTCTCTGCAGACCCCAAAAAGCCACTGATCATCACACTTCTCTGCCTGCCACCACCCAGGGCCCAGTGGCCACAGATACAGCCAGGGACACTCAACAAGAGAAGCGTGCTACAACACTCTTCATCCCCAAACCAACTTCCAGGTGGCATCTCACAGCCCTGGAGGTCATTCACAGGCACCCGTTAGACCACCCCAGCCAGGCCCCATCAGGCCCTACAGGGACAAAGCAGCAGGCCTGGGATTAGAACCCAGTGTCCCCCTGCCCTAAACCTCGAGTCCAGGACTTGTTCCCACTCCTATCTAGGTCTCCCTCTCTGCCTCCCCTGGGGTACCTTCTCGTGGCGGGACAGGGATGGATGGACAAACTTTCGGTACAGCAGGCTGGCCCCCTTGGTATACGGTGAGAGCAGCCACAGCACAAAGGCCATCTTGATCTCATAGTAGAAAGGGAACCTGCCGGCGCATAGGAAGCAAGATGAGCTAAGGAGCTGGGCCATGGAGGGCGGCTCCCATCCCACTGCCTGCCGACCCCTGCGCGCAGACCAGGAGATAAAGGCATCTGTGAAAGTCTCTGCTGCCATGAAGATTGCAAAGATGATCCAGTACATCATCCACCGCACCTGTGGGGCACCGCACAGAGGTCAGCTCCAGAGCCTCCAGGGTCAACACCCGCCCCTGACTAGCCAGGCCCAGACATTCCAGAGAGCCTGTCCTGCTGCATTGCTGCATTCGCCCATGCTGGGCTGGACAGGCACCTCTGGGAAACTGCCAATCATTCCTGTGCCCGCTCTGGTGCACTACACCCACAAGGCCTTCTGCAGGTACTCTGTTCTTCCACACCTGCCTGAACAAGGCCTGTTCTCTCCTTTGCTGTCACTCAGAATATGCCCTGCTGCCCACAGCCCCCCAATCTTACCACCATCCCTCCATGCCGTTCAAGACGGCCTACCCTCTCGAACTCACATATTCACGAATGTTCTTGGCTTTCACAGCCTTGTAGGAAGCGTAAGCTGGATAGAGCATGCCAAATACCAGCCTGGAAGAGCAGACATAGAGAGTGTGAAGACACCGTGCCTTGCACTCACCTGCCAGGTGGCTGCCCCCCCCCACCACTGGGGTTCGAGGTGGCAGTGCCTGCCCTGTTTTTCCCGCCTGGCTTGCACAACCCGTGGTGCCTGAGTCAGTGCCCTGGAGGCCACCTCCCCACCCTGGTGTTTACAAACATCCCCAAGCCTGCCCAGGCCTGCACTGCTGGCCCATGGGTACATGGTGGTGCCAGAGCACAGCTGCACAGCCGCTCAAGGAGGTGGGTGATAGCCCTAGATTGTCCCCTCCCACAGGTGCGCAATCAGGCCCAGGGCCACCAGACCTGGCACTGCCAGACTACAGAGGGGATATCTGAGCCAGGTGCTGGAGTACTCTGAGGTGAGGGGTAGGTCTGAGTGACAAGGCTGAGGCAAGGGTGTGGAGTCACGTGACTGCCCAGGTGGGAAGCAGGCAGCTGGATTCTCCACCCACAAAGTGCCTACTGT
This sequence comes from Tympanoctomys barrerae, assembly GCA_002564285.1. Classification (NCBI taxonomy): domain Eukaryota; kingdom Metazoa; phylum Chordata; class Mammalia; order Rodentia; family Octodontidae; genus Tympanoctomys; species Tympanoctomys barrerae. Next base: position 32,027 of record NDGN011391259.1, read on the forward strand.
GCCTGTGTTTGCCTGGCTGTGGCTGTCCTCATGCCTATCTGCAGGACAAGAGTGGCTGCGTGTGGGAAGGGTCACCATCCTCTAGGAAACTGGGAAGGGTAAGACTAGCTCCCGGTCCTGAGTCCCATGCAGGCCCCCAGATCCGTTACCCCTGGTGGGTGTTGGAGGAGCCCTTGTTAAGAAAGCCCCGCCCCCACGTCCCCAGCCTCCACTCCAGGGGCAAGCTGACACTGGGGTGCAAGCTGAGGGGATCTGAAAGTGTCTATACTCACACCACCAGGCGACAGATCATCCAGGACACCATCCTGACAGCCTTGGGAATAAGAGAAAAGCCCCAATATGCCCCAAAGGACGGCCGCACCGGGGGCTGGGGCAGGGGGCAGAGTGGTGGAGCAGAAACGAGGGCCGGCCGGCTGTTCCCACGCTGAGCCCAAACCCACCGGCCCCGATCCCACAGCGCGGGGTCCTGGAGAACCGGCCGCCCCGGCCCGGCCGCAGGAAGCCGACTCTGGAGCGGCTCCCGCAAGTGTTCGGCTCGGCAGTTGCAGCTGCGACCCGCACTTCCTGAGGCAGAAAACCAGGCGTTGAGTGGCCTCTGACTGGAGTAGTGGGTCGTAGCTTTCGCTCCTAAGGGTCGCCGCGGTCCCAGCGCACCAGGCCACAGGAACCGGCCTCCGGGGCGGAGTTTGCAACTCACTTGAAAGTTGCACGGAACCAGGTCCTGCCCAACCCTAGCGCTCCGGCGCGAGGCGCAGGCGCAGTGAGGTCCCAGCGGGGCGGAGCGAGGTCAGGGAGGCGCGGAGCCGGCCACTTAAAGGGGCGCCGCGTGCGTCGCTGAAGAGTGCGGCGATATCCTTCTTGGTTAGGAAGATTAGGGAATGGGAGAAGATAACAGAATGGGGGACAAGCAAGAAGAAAATCTGGACCCCGTATTGTCAAGGCTCTTCACTGGTTTCTTCCAGTGTCCCTCCTTGTGGCCTTATCTGTCCTCCTTTGTGAAATGGATAGAATCATTATTGAGTGGGGGTCCCCCTCAAGGCTCAGACACAAGCTAGAAGCAGGCCTGCCGAGCCCATGCAAGTTCTAGTTCTACACCATAGGGTCTCTGAAGTCAGTATACATCCAAGGAGGCCCTGCTGAGCAACAGGGAAAGGAGGGAGGAGAGGGAAGTGGAGTCCTCCCCCAGCGGTGGATCCCAGGAGTACATTTCTGTGTAGACATTTTCCAAGATGCACACGTCTCCGCTGACCATGAAGACTTGAGAGATCTTGGGTGCAGTGAGCAGCTCACCCTGCCTTCTTCACCAGAAGTCTGAAATCCCATTGATGGGCCTGGTAGGGCACACCTGTAGTGCCAGTGCTCTTGGGAGGCTAAGGCAGGAGGAAGCAAACTTTGAGCCCAGTTTGGGCAACTTAGTGACCTCTAGACACCCTGTTTTAAAACTTAAAAAGGAGCCGGGGCTGCAGCTCAGTGTGAAGGCCCGCAATTCAATCCCCAATCCGAGTTGGGCTCCTGAGAACTTCATAGAACCAATAATTGTGGGTTTTGCCCTGTGCCTGTGTGCAGGGTCTTAATTTTTGCATAGCTTCTTTATTTATTTATTTTATTATGAGGCACCAGGGATTGAACTCAGGACCCTGCGCTTGCCAGGTAAGTGCTTATTCTACTGAGCTATCTCCCTTGCCCTTGCATAGCTTTTTTTTTTTTTTTTTTTCCCTCTCTCTCTCCATGTAGGACATATTCTCAGTTCCTCGCCTAAGGTTACCTAGAGGTGTTTATTGAAGCTGATGGCTGAATGTGTGGCATGGTCCTGAGTTCATGCTGATACGCAGGATCAGCAAGGCCAGCTGAGAGAACAGTAGGAGGGGATGGAACTCGAGACTGTTGCTCTGCAAGGGAGGAAGGGAGGACACTAAAAAAAAAAAAAAAAGGCAGAAAAAGATAACAAGAAGGTAGGCTTCTCTGCCTCTACGCTTCCCACGCGGGCTTTCATTCTGTGATACTTGTGCCTCTGCCTCAGTTGCTCACTCTGAAAGGGGGGGAGTGACCTCCTTTGCTGCACCAAGGGGAGGGTGAGAGCTGCCTGGGGCTTGTGGGGGTGAAACTCAGGCAGTTTCTGCTGTTTATTAGAACCGCAGTTCACGCCCACCACCTATGGGATGGATGGGCTCGCTAAGGAGGGAGCCAGGGAAAGGAGGCTTTGGGGGGGGATAAATAAACACTTGGTGATGATATGGTCTTAATTATTATCATCAATTTTACTGGTATTGCTGGGTGTGGGAGCCTGAGGTGAAACTGGCCCACAGGAGAAACTCTCCCAAGGCCTCCTGTCTCCTTTACCCTTCCTTCCCACCCCCTCTTCCATCTAAGCCCCACACTGTGTTGGAGGAACAAGAAAAGCCAGGAAGGTCCTAGCTGCCACGCCCATCTCGAGGTACAGACCTAGTTCTTCAGGAGCCTCCAAAGGAGGAAGTCTGTCATTGATGGAATGGGGAGGGGCAAGCCCAAGAAGAGGGGGACCTGGGAGGATGTCCATTACTCCAGAGACACCTGGGAGCCTCCTTTCTTTGCACTTCCTCCTCACTGGCTGCCGGCTAGAACAGCACCTGATCTCAGCATTAGAGGCCACCCTCTGTCCCTGTTTGCCAGGAGGACCTCTCTGGTGTCCGCTCTAAGCCCACCCAACTGGGAAGGCCTCTTGCATGGAGACTCCTGGTCCCAATGCCTGTCCTGGGGCATCTAAAGAACAGGAAGTGAGTAGTCTGCCTCTGAGAGCAGGGCTTTGTGCCGAGAGCTGTGAGGCTGGCAGCTGAGGAGTGTCACCCGGCCTGGCTTTGGCAGAACAAGTGGACTCTGGCTCTTGTGGCCTTTGGTCCTGAGCTATTGACACAGTCACCCAGTTACACTGGGTTGCTAAGCAGCTCTCTGGACACATGGATGATCCCCAGGGCAGGTGACCAGGCAGCCACAGCAGAAAGCTGAGCATTTAGCGTGCAGTGGAGACTATCGCCTCCCACTGGCGGACAGGGCTCCTGGACAGAGCAGTTGTGGGAACAGTGTTTATCTTCTGACTGGGCAACAGATGCCAGTGGGTTTAGGAAGCTCTATCCGCTTTCCTTGACAACCTTTCTTGGGCACAGGATAAAGACCATTTCCCATTTGTTTGTTTTGGTTTTCTGAGACAGGGACTTGCTATGTAGTTCAGGCTGGCTTTGAACTCACTCTATAACTCAGGCTGGCCTCAAACGCTTCCCTCCATCCTCCTTCCTCTTCCTCAGCCTTCTGAGTGCTAAGATTGCAGGCTTGCATCACTATCCCACAGGCCACCACTCTTCTTACTCCCCAAAGATAAGGTTGGTCCCTGAGAGCATCTGCTCAGCCCAGAGCACAAGAATGTGGTACAAGGAAGTGGAAACCCATACTAGTCACCCATAGTGCGACCTGGCCAGAGCAGGGTAGTGTCATGTGAAGGCACAGGTAAGATGTAGGGTACAGACTCTAAGGCCAGATGAGTGAGTAAGCCTAACCCAGGGACCTGCCTAAGGTCATCCCTCTCCAAGCCACGTGTGTTTCATGCATTCCTACAGGCCAGGTAAGCTCCTAATTAGGTGCCAGACAGTCCATTGAAGGGCTTTACATGTGTCAGCATACATTGAGCACATTGAAATCTCATGATTGATAGCCCTACCAGGTAGGTCTGATTATACCCACTTCATAGATGAGGAAAACCAAGACATAAGTAGGCAACATAATGCCTTCACCCACTGGGAAGCTGGTCCAATAGAGATTCCAAAACAGTAGGTTTTCCTTTCCTGTTTTGCAGAAGTTGAGGCTCAGGGAAATCAGTTGGCTTGCTTGAAATCTCACACCGAGCAAAGGTGTGATCCCAAACATACAACTGTGCAAGGCAGACAGAGCCTGGACAGCATTAGGCCGCAGATGTGTGTCCTTTCGAAGTCTGAGAGCTCCAGGGTGCCCAGACCCTGCCCCACCCTGAAGGATAGAACATGAAGGGTTACACATGACACACGTGTGACACATGAGCAGTGTGTGACAGCTGAAAGGGGCCCTGAAGTCAATGAGGACCTGAGGAGGGAGATGATCTGTCCAGGGTCAGGGAGCCGAAGCGGGCCCTGGGCAGGGGAGGGCACCAGGAAGGTTTCTGTGGAAAGTGGGCTGGTAGAGGGTTATATAAGGGACCAGAGAGAATGGTGAGGAGGGTGTGCTTGGACAAAACGAAAAAGAGACAAAATAAATGTGCCCATCTGAAAAATTCTGGTGACAAAGAATGGTGAGAAGACACAGTGGCTGATTATTATGGAGAGAAAAGGGACCAAGAAGTTATGCAGGACTCCATGATCCTCCCTAAGGTGGAGGGTAGTAGCAGTGGGGATAGCTCTCACCCAGAGAAGCTGGGGATGGGAAGGGACAGATACAAGCTTTAGTGGGTCTCCAGCACATAAGCTCCGCAGCCCCAGGTAGAAGGAACTGGTCACACCGGCCCAGCACTGAGTGTCGTCTTTGGGACACAGGAGCCCAGAGGGGGATGTAGTCCTTAGGGAAGGGAATGGAGGAAGAGGGCATGCAGGCTGACACTGGCCTCCGGGTACAGCGAGAGTATGGCCCTCATCCTTTTCCTGGTGAAACACTTGGATGACACCTGAGAGCAGGAGGGGGTGGAGCTTTTTATTTGAAGCAAGTGAATCAAAGCATTGCCCCCAAGTTCCCCTTGGCTTCCTGTCACTGGGAGTCCCATCTGGGCCCTGCCGGCCTCCCTGCCCGCTTCCCTGTCTGCCTCTTCTTCGGCCTCCCTTGGCCACTGGGAGCAGCTCCTCCCAGCGTCCAGCAGAGGGCAGCCGAATCTGGGCTCCAGGTGCACCCCTCGGCACTTTCTGGACCACAGCTCATTCTCCACAGAAGAACTGTGTCTATGGGGTGGACCCCTGGGTAGTGGCGGGGTGCGAGGGCCCTCAAACAGTGGAACCCAAACCCCATTCTTGGCACCCACAGAGTTGGGTCCAGGGTTCACAGGTTCCCTGGCTTGCACGGCTCCTGTACCCAGCAAAGAGGATCACAGCTTAGGGTCCCCATCCCAAAGGTGGAGTGAACCAGGGGATGGTCCCACCCTGAGGAAGCAACAGCTACAGAAAGAAAGGCTTTCATCTGGATATCCTTTTGTCCCCAAGAGATCTGGAATTCAGGATCACAGAAGGAAACTCCAGTTAGAAGAAAGAACCCAAGGGCTGCTACTGGCAAAGAAGCAAGCCAGCACTCCCAGACTGACCAATGTCATTGTCATTGTCCTTCTCAGCCATGGGGGGCATACATGGCGAGGAGGAGAGGAAGAAAGGTGTTGTGGGTCCCTCCGGAAAGAGCTTCAGCAAGAAAATAACAGAGGGGAGCCCTTTGGGGCAGCACCATCTACATGTGTGCCCAGGGGGACTTGTTTACCTACAGAAGTGTGAGTGTGCACAGGTGTGTGCAAGTGAGAGGTTGTGTGTCCATCAGAGTCCATGTGTGTATATGCAAGGGGCACAGCAAGAGTGGATACCTTGGGAGCTGACAGCTGTGGCTCAGGCTGCAGCATGGAGCATGAACAGATAAGTAAAGGCCTGCAGTGCCCACAGGAAAGGCCAGAAGGTGGAAAGGCTGACTTGGAGAACAGGAGGTCACGGCTCATGCCCCTCTCCATGCCCAAAGCATCACTCCTAAGCATGAGCAGGGAGCAGAACCCTGAGGGCCTACAGATGTGGGGTGAGGACATATACAGGCAGGCCAGGAGGCCTGGGGGACTGGTGCATACATGGGAGTTTGTGCCGATTGCAGAGATAAGGAATGGCTTCCCCAGGCCAGTCTGTGGTGTGTGTCCAGGCTCACTCTGTGTGTGTGTGTGTGTGTGTGTGTGTGTGTACGTGCAGTTGACCAGTGTGACTTCATACAGACACAGATGCTGCTCAGAAGCCCCCTCCCAGCCTCCAGTGCCACCCTGAGGCTTCGATACCCCTCTAGGCACTGAGATCTACCACCACATGTCGGTATACCAGCGTCTGTCCCTTGAAGCTGGGGGCCAGGAGCAGCTGCGCATCCCCAGCGGGCATATAGCAGAAAGCGCGAGGAGCCTGCACTGCCAGCTCCTGGAACCGTACAAACTTCTGTCGCCCTTCGTCCCACTGGTAGATCTGGGTGAAGGAGAAGTCACTGCCCAGTGCCAGGTAGCGGCGGCCACCCACCAGGAAGGGCTGCAGGGCCAGGGAGCCCCGGGAGGGCAGCGCCTGGACCTCAGAGAAGCGAGTGCCCTCCCAGCGCAGAATCTTGGAATCACCAATGTAGCGGCTGAGGCACAGGTAGCTGTCACGGCCAGCACGGAAATGTTTCACGGCCTGGGCATCAGGTACCTGAGTCACCTCTCCCTGAGCCACAAACTGCTTCTGGGTACGACTCCATTGATAGATGACTGGTGCCTGGGAGCTGCTAGACACAATCAGTCTTGGCTTGCCCTCACCATCCACAAACTCGAGGTCTGTGTCGCGGTGCCAGGCATGCAGGGCCTGGTGGGAGTAGAAGCCATTTTGGTGCCAACGGTAGAGGCTGGTGGCGCCCGCCTTAGAGCTGTCAGCCACAGCAAAGTACCAGTCCCCGTCGATGCGGAAGGCCTCCAGGTCATTGGGCTTTCGTACACGCTGGGGATCGATGTCCTGCAGCTTGGTGAAGCGTGTGGTGTTGGGATCCCAGTGGTAAATGTAGGAGCCACCAAATAGCTGGGCCACAACCACATACAGCTGGCTGTCCACTACCATTGGCTTGCAGTGCACAGCTGAAGGGGCTGCCAGGAGAGAAGGCAGTATGGGGAGGGTCTGCAGCTGCTACCATGTCCTACCCATCAGAGAAGGAAGTCAGTTCCCCAACTGTGGGTTAGGACTGAGACCTCTCCGGAATTTACCTTCACCTAAGCCCATCCACCTGCCACTCCATGTGTGCTCATGTCTAACTGTTTTACCAGTGATCGTCCATTTCTATTTCGTCCTCACTCCATCCTTTGGCCCAGGGTTCAAACCCAAGCTGGCCTTGAACACAAAATAGGTATCTCTAGATACTGATTGATATTGACCATGTGTTTACAGGAGTTCCATTAATCATGCCAAAAGGCATAGAGTTATTTTGTCTTCTCCACATAAAAACTGGAGCTTAGAGAGACTGATTTGTCCCAAGCCACCCACCTGGCCAAATGCCAGTGGTGGTGGTGATGGTGGCAGCAGTGGTGTCCTCTGAAAAATCCCAGAGGACATCTCAATGTTTGGACAATGGTACATGAAAAGCACTGTCCCCAAGGGCCCCACCTTGGAGAGGGCTTCCTATATTTACCACAGGGGTACCCTGAGCCCTTTTGGGCCACAAAGCACAGGTGGCTGCCACCCACTCTCCTCACCACCCCACTTTGCCCCAGAAGGGCTCTGCAGGGCTCAGGCTCCAGTGGTCACTGTCTGAACCCCTTCTTTGAGCTGTGGTCTGTCCCTAGAATTCCTCTGCCCTCAGACTCCCCTTCCCTTCACACCAACCCAGGCACTCAGACTCAGCCTGCTTGACACGGAGCCCCTCACCCACCTGTCAAGCTGGCTCTTCCTCCTCCCCTGCTCTCAATTTCAACATGTGACCCCATTACCCATCCAGGCCCCTAGGGGTCTCCCCAACACTTCTGTCCATTGCACCCTCCCACCCTGTTGTGCCCTAGTCCTGGTAATCCTCCCTTCCACTTTCCAGAAGAGCTTGTGTAAGGTCCTCATTACTTCTTTTTTTTTTTTTTT
>NDGN011391262.1:0-20046 GCA_002564285.1 Tympanoctomys barrerae
TTCCTTCCTTCATTTTGTGTGTTGGGTATTTGTCCCAGCAATGAATAAAAAGTAACTAAGACAATTATATAGTGACATTTCACACTGTCCCACGTCATCCTGCCTGGGATGTGATTCATCCCTTTGTCTTCTGTATCCATGATGTATATGCTACCCGCCTGATAGTCATAGAGCAGCCTAATTGTCATGGCATTGCTGTGCTGAGGTCCAAGTAACTCTTATTTAATGAATAATGATATATTTTGTTTTTCCATTTTGCTGTTAGCTATTATTATTAATCTCTTGCTATGCGTAACATGCATAGGGAAAAGCATAACCTATATAGAGTATGGTACTATCTGAGCTCTCAGCCACTGGGGGCCTTGGAATATATTCTCTGTGAAAAGGGGACTACTATGATACAAACATGGTTTATTTTGAAGATCCTAGCACTTATTTGATATTGTGAATGATCCATGTGTATTTGTAGAATTTTTCATGATAATTATGTTATAGCAATCTCCAGCAGAATATGAAAGTGGAGATCAATTTTGCAACTTCAATTTTCTAGAATGAAATCTCATTCTATAATTTCTATGCAGTCATCAGCATTTACCCTACTTAACAAGCTTGTCTCCTAATGCAAACGGGTTGTGTTGGCACAGCCATCAAACCCTGCTCACACCCCACACTGCAATCAGCGCAGTCACAAGCCTTCTCTACTGAAGTTATAATTCTCCCTAAGGCAAGTAAGAGAGATTTAGACCCTACACTTCCAGCCATGTAATTTTCAGACTGCCCCCTCCCCGTGCCAATGGCAATGAAGTGGGTTGCCCAGGATTTGGATGGACCACAGAATCAAGGCTTTCGCTTGGCCCTGGGAAAGCCATTGCTCTTGCAAGGCTGTGGTCACATGCAGTGGTGACTGTTCAAGACGGGGACTCTTGTTGGAATGTGACACAAAGCCAGGATGTTTCAGACGTAGGGTGAGAGGGTTCTGGGTTCTGTCCCTGGGCAATGTTGGTCCTTTGGACACTGCAATTCGAAGGATTCAAACCCAAGCTGCCTTCTTCCTCTGGGTCTTCTCCATCTGGGTGGCCCAGGGTTGACAGTAACTTCCCTTCATACAGCCTGCGTGGGGTCTCTAAACTGCTGCTTCTTCAAGACACAGCTGCAGCCCAATGTCCTGAGTGTTCTGTGGGGTCTCGTAGCCAGAAGTTAGAATCTCTTGGGTGCTGAGCAGCAGAGCCCTTTCTTTGGTCATGGCCATGGACTCAGGCTCTACAGGTACACAGGGGGTCTCTTCTGTTTCTTTGTTGGCCTGCTGTGCAGCTTGAATAGAGTAGAAACAGTCTTGTGTGCCTTAGTCTTCTTATCTGTGAAGGTAGGGTGGTAACACTTGTCACATTGTGTTTTTGTGTGAGGTTTAAATGAGAAAGTGCAAGTCAGTAGGTACAGAAGAACTTACTTAATATTGATGGGGATGATGGTAAACCAAGTTCACTCATCTTCGCAGGTAGTTAGGAAATCTATTGTATCCCTGTCTCCTACCCTGCAGGTAATGTATAGCCACCTCCAACGCTAATTTCTGGAGCTTCGTCATCTGCTCCACTGTTCTTTATTGATGCTCTTGTGCTTGGGTGGGACAGATAGCTTTTTTGGGGGGAGGTACAGAGGACACCTAAGATCTCACTTTCCCTCATTGTTCCATCTTCCCTTCAGTCTGACACACTTGTCCATGCTGGTATCCTTGACCCACTATTGGGTAGGAAGGGCCCACTTTGCAGTCCTGCTAAGCTTTATTTTAGGAGGAAAATATCTGGCTTCAGCCCAATAAATAGGTAGGTTCAAATCCCAAATCTTCCACTTCTTGTTTATATGGCTTTAGATATACTTACTGCTTTTAGGCAGAGTATTTAATCTCGCTGAGCCTCAGTTTCTCTTTCTGTTAAATAGGAACAGTAGTGGTAATTTATCTAGTAGAGGGTCAAATACTATGAGAGTCAAATGGTATAAGAGATACCTAGTCCCTGGCATAAAGTAAAATCTCTAGTCAACACTAGCTTTCTTTCTTGGATAGAAAGAAGATACTCTTGGAAGTGATTATAAACTAAAAACATCTTTGAGATTTTCTTGTTTCTTCAGTTGCAAAAAGTAGGCAAGAATACATAAGGTATAAGGTAGAGAAAAAGTCATTGGTGTGATCAGCAAGCTTTGGAAGAAGAAAGCTGTGGGGAGGGACTGGAGCTGAGCTGGAGGTCCCAGTCCTGCCTGTGCTCCTAGGGGAGCACCCTGCTTCAGGGATCAGTTGGACATACCCACATACTGCAATGCAAGGCAGGTTTGACTTTTTAGACCCCGCCCTGAAACTCTGCCTTCCACCTGCTCCTCAGATTGTGCCAAAAGGCTGAGTCATTCTTGCAGTATCATGTTTTAATTGGGGATTGGGAGCAGGTGGAGGGCCCTGCACTCCTGACACCTGTTGTGGTTAGGGGGGCAGTGAGAGGCCTATGGGGGGCAAGTTAGGATACTGGCTTATTACTCTTTCTGTTTTAGGCAGTTAAATTTTGTGTCTATTGAGTGTGCTGGATGCTGTAGAGAGGGATCTTCATGTCTCTTTTGCATCAGGAAGTCAGGACACACCCAAAAAGCTGTAACAGAATTTTTGTTACTGAGTGTGTTTTTATGGATGAGTTCTCTGCATGAAATGCAAGTTGAGCTGGGGGTGGAAGTAAAAATTCTGTTCAGAGTTGGATGAGGCTTATCAGGAAAGCTTTGCAAGGGAAAGTTAATTTGGGCAGGGTTTGGGGCTACCTAGGAACACAGAATGGAATGTGGGAGAGGAGGGGACCAGGCATTACTGAAGGGACAGCATGTCCTGTGTCTCCCCCAAATTCTCTGTCCCACCCAAAGAAAGAGCATTAATGAAGAGTAGTGGACCAGATGATGAAGCTCCAGATATTAGCTTTGAAGGTGACCATCTGTTACCCGCAGGGTAGGAGACAGGGATGCAGTAGATCTCCTTACTACCCCAACGCAGGAATTGTACAATGTATGATAAACATTGACCTGGCTGGCGTACATCAGTCAGGGCAGTAAAAAGTGATGATATTTGTGAGTTTGTCCTGGGGATCAGTGGTGGGAGGAACTACAAGAACATGCTTCATGATAGGCCACAGAGTATTCAGGTACATCTGCAGCAGCAAATCATTGCATGGGGCTAAGACAGAGTACCTCTTTTCCTCTGTAGGTCTTTTGGGTGCATGCGTGTCCATGCGCATATGGGTACAGGTTTGTTTGGGGAGGGAGGTGAACTATGTAGGGCTTCAAAAGCAACAGAAACCTAGTTAAAGGAATGTAGAGTGAAATTTTGTAGGGTAAGGAGACTGGTGAAGCTGATGCTTGGCAACCCTCCCCTGTTATAAAACTCAGATTATGTTTACTTGGGAGTTTAGTTAGCGACATTAATGGGAACAATTGGGTCTATGATATGACCAGTCTGTCTACTTTTTGTCCCTCAGAAGAGGCTGGAGCCTCAGCGAGGAGTTAGAAGCAGTGAAAAATGCTTCAGACTTCTCTCCCTCCTCACCGCTGCTCCCGTCCGTGTGTCAGCATCACTCTGTAGTTTCCCTTCTTATGCACTGAGGATGCTGCCTTTAAGACACTGAGTGGTTCAAGCTGAATTAGAATTCCCTCACCATGATTCCAAATGTTGGCAGAAAAAGTCCAATTTCCTGACGAGTCTCATAAGTGTCCCTAACCCAGTAAACTCTACCAGAGGGGGATGGACACACATGCAGTGTAATTGTTTGGGCAAGATGAAAAGGCATGCCCCAAGCAGCCTTATTAAGTGGTGAGGAGAATTTCATCAGTCACCTTTCTGTTGCTGGTACAACATTCCTGACACCCACAATTTAAATAAGGGGAAGTTTATTTTGGCTCAGAATTTCAGAGGTCTCAGTCCATGGTCAGTTTATGGGTTCAAGGCAGAAATATGGCAGAAGAGTGTGGCAGAGGAAAGTTGTTCATGTCATGGCAGCTAGGAAGAAAAAGGGCCAGAGAGAAACAAAGGAAGGGCCAGAGAAGAAATCTGCCTTGGGAAGATAGGCCTCCGGTGAGCTGCTTCCTCCAAGCAGATCCCACCTCCCCATGGCAGCTGCAGCCATGAGCTTAGAGGATCAACCCACTGATGAGGTTAGAGCATTCGTGGTCCCATCACCTCTCTAGGCCCCACCTCTGAACATCACTGCCTTGGGGAGCCAGCCTGCAATAAGCAAGCCTGTGGGAGACACTTCACACTTAATCCATAACAAGGAATAAAAGGAGTTAGGCTGCCCCAGTGATGTTTGCCTACAGAAAGGGGAAAGACAAAGAGGAGAGAGGCAGGGCACATTTTCTTCTATAAACCTTTCTTTCTTCATCTTTCACACGAAGGCTTTCATTAACTGATTCCTGCCAGTTTTAACAGTGTATTACTCCTGCCATGTTGGAGGTAGTAAGGGCTGATTTGGGGTGAGGACAATTGGATTCAAGTGGATATAGAGAGAAATAGCAGGGGAATAAATGGCAGAAGATGGAGGGCTTCTGGCAAGCATAAATTAACTAGAGGATTCAAAAGGATTCAGCAGCTTGAGTCCTCGTGATGATAATGACTCTGGGAAAGAAGGTCTTTGGAGAGAGAAAGATGGAAAGGGCAATTTTAGGTGAAGGGGCATATGGTTGGAGAGGCCTGATGTTAACTGTCGCTGGGCACTTGTCATGAGGACATGGAATTCAAGTTAGAAAGTGGAGTTGGAGATCATTTTCTTAGGTGTGGTGTTTATGATCAGAGGAAGTGGTCGTGTTGAGCAGGAGAAAAGAGAGAAACAGATTCCAAGTGCCTGGGAGAAAAAGAGAAAACAAGATCCTGGGGAGAGCTATATGGTTGGAGTGAGGAGGGTGTCTGCTGGGCGGGCCCTCAGTAGTGAATGTGTGGTGTGGGTGCCAAGGTGGGTAGCAAAGCAGGAGGGAGAAGGACGTGGTAACTTTTTAGCTCAGATCAGAGGGCTGTAGGAACAAAAAGTGGTGAAGCAGAAAAGACAACAGGTAGAACCACTTAAAAACCATAAGTTGAGCAAGGAAGAAAACAGAATAGTAACTTGAAGGATCCATGCAGTTCATAGAGTCATAGGAGTTTTCCCTTCTTTCCCTCTTTCCTGCTCTATCCTTTTTACCTTTAGAAGGCAAACATCATAGCTATGACCTAAAGAGAACTTGAAAGCAGAGTGTGCTGGTCTCTTCTGCTGCCACCTGGCGATCTCAATAATTGGCTCTGCTGTGAATGCTTGTGTCCTCTCCAAATTGGTACACTGAGTTCTAACCCTGATGCAGTGGTGTTATAAGGCAGAGCCTTTGGGAGGTGATTAGGTCACAGGGCTGGAGCCCTCCTGGCTAGGATTAGTGCCCTGGAAGCCCCAGGGATCTGCTTTGTCCTTTCCATTATTAATATCCCAAAGGCTCTACCTTATAACACCACCATTTTGTGGGTCAGGGCACAAAGTATAAATTTGGAAGGGACATAAACATTCACATCATAGCCAATTATTAAGAGAAAAGCGGAAGACACCATCCAGGAAGCAGGCTTTCACCCATTCCAAATCCTCCATATCCTTGATCTTGGATTTCCCAACCTCCAGAACTGACAGCAATAAATATATGTTGTATATAAGCCACATATTTTATGGTATTCTGTAATACCAGGCCAAATAGATAAAGACGATAGCCCAATGGGAAAATCTTATAAATGATGGGCTGTTGAATTGAGGAATTTCATCCTCCTACAATTGTTTGGCTTAGATCCCTAAAACTGGGTGTTTGAGCAACACTTGGGAGATCAAAAGTTATTCCAGATCCTAGCAGTTCATTCTCCTATTTTTTAGCACCAGCCAATGAAGGGTCTCAGTGAAGACTCTGGATAGTGCCATTTGTAAGTGTTTGGGAAAGAGTTGCCCATAGGAGATGAGATCAGGAAGGGTCTGGGCTATGTCCCCAAGCTGTGGAGGAGGTAGACTTGTGGTCCTCACAGGCTCTCAGGGTCCTATCGCAGCTGTCACTTCTGTGAGGCTCAAAGAGCTGCTTTGGCCCTCGGACCTGAAGTACTTCAGGGTGTTGCAAGTCAAGAAATGAGGTCGCTCGAGTGCTCGTGGGAGCAGCTGTTAAGCTCACACCCTTTGAGAGCTGTGGAAGCATTGGACATTCCCATGGCTGTCGTATCATGACTCAGTTTCCTCTGTTGTTAAATGCCCTAAAGGGGCTGAGGAGCCTCATACAGCATGTGACATCTCCTGAGAGCTTGGTAAAATGTGTCTGGACTGCGTCTTGTTTCACTTCCTCTCACTGACCTTGAAATTCCCTTCTCTTTACACATCTCTACCTCTGCTCCTCAGCCTCAGGGGCCCAGCCCTGATTGTCATGCTGATGTGAGGTTGGTAGGCCTGTCTTCTGGGTCCTGGAGAGGAATTTTAAGGGTTTAGGCTACCCTATTTGTGCTTGTTCTTTGGGCCAACCTGCCCTGTGTGTTTCAAGATTGGGTTCTGATGGGGCCTGGAATGGGGCTGGTATGGGTGGCCAAAGGCAGCATTAGCTGTGGGCGCAGACCGACCTCTGCAAGCAGCAGGGAGGAAGGTCCTGCCAGCCAGACACATGGGCTTCTTCTGAGCCTGTGTGGAGCCTCGGGCTAAGCTTGCAGTTGGCAGGCACATCACATGGGTTCCCTCTCTGAGAACGTGCCTCAGCTTCTCTGTGCTTCCGAGCTGTGGAGACAGTAAGAGGCTGGCTGGCTTGGAGGTGACCCCAGTTCCTGGGGCTGCGATGACTCCTGCAGGAAGAGCCCAGGATTCAGATGTGGAGGCCAGTCTTCTTGGAGACTGCAAGCTAAGCCTGCAGCTGAGAAGGCAGGCAGGAGCGCGCTGAGAAGGCAGGCAGGAGCGCGCTGAGAAGGCAGGCAGGAGCGCGCGCCCTCCAGGATGAAGCAGCTTCACATGTGATCACAGACAAAGGGACTTTCACAGAACAGTCATGTTCTTGACACTTCTCGTGTTTATCCACTCACAGGATTGATTTTCTAATGAAATCCTCCTACGGCATGATTTAAGTTCATTTATATAAATTATACAGTGACTTGCTTAATGACCTACTTGGAGTACTATAAATTTACAACATCCATGCAATTTATTATTTAAACCCCACATAAATCATGCATGATGAGGAGACAGCATGGTGCGTAAGGACTATGGGCTTGTTTCACATTCCTTGTTAAAGCCTGAAGTGGGCTTTTCTTTAAGTTTGGGAAGATAATCACACATGAATACATTGGCTAATTTTTGGGGTAGGTACCAGAAGCTTTTGTTTCTTTGGCCAAGCAGGAGGGTCCCCTATGGGGTTCAGTGCTCCCTGGACTTCAGACTAAAGGTGACCTTGTACAGAGCCCAAGGCTCCCACTGTGGGAAGGAGCCCTGGGGCTCTGCATAGCCAGCCAAGTGTATTTAGTTCTCTGACATGTCTGACCTCTGGGAAGTGAGCCAGGCTTCTTGCCGAAGTGACAAGTTAGGCCTTGAGATTTTATCTAAACCTAGCACCTTTGCTTAAAAAAATATCCTCTCTTGTGTGGCACACCCAACCCCTTCATCTTCCTTACAATGGTCAATCCTTTTTCTGCACTTCCCTCCAGGCACTGGAGGCGACAGCAAAACTACGGCTATTTATAAGGAGCAGTATGGATATAAGGAAGCCCATTTTCTCTTTCTTCCCCAAGTCAGGAACAACACACACTTGACCCAGATGTGCAGATAACTGTCAACATGGCTGGTATGTCATGCATGCATCCATCTGTTCCAAAGTTTTGCTTACTTCTTCCTAAATTCCAGGCACTCTGTGTCAGTGGGGTCAGAGATAGAAAGATTGAGTTACTATGCGTAATGGCTGAGGCAGTCTTGAAGCCAGCCAGAACTGCAGTCAAACAGTCTGGAAGCAGACAGCTTTCCCAGCACCCATCTAGGTGGCCTTAGGAAAAGTATGATTGTCCTGGGGGAGACTTTCGGGTTCTTCACCTACAGAATGGACTCTCTACCATCAGAGATCATAGAGAGAAATAAGCGAGAGAGATACTTCCTATAAGGAATGGAGAATAGGGCTTGACGTAAAATAAATGGTCAAAATATTAGTTATTATTTGATAGGAATTTGCTCACCATCCATAAAATATGTGATACAGTGTAAAAATTGGATGCAAACAGTAATGCCATGATGTAGAAGACATAGATATTGTTATGAAAAAGAAAGTTACGGTGTTAAGCTAAGCATTTTATGTTTTTATTTTTATGTTTGTAGTACTGGGGATTGAAACCAGGTCCTTCACACTGTACTATACCAGGCCTTTTTATTTTTTATTTTGAAGAAGGGTCCCACCAAGTTGTTAAGCTGCCTAGAGTGGGCTCAAACCTGTGATCCTCCTGCTTCAGTCTCCCAGATTGCTGGGATTACAGGTTTGCTCCATTATTCTTGGTTCTAAGCTTTTCAATTTTTTAATTACCTGAATGTGTTGTGTTATGTAAAATACACACATGAGATGAAATTCAAAAGATACAAAAATGGGATGCAATAAGACGTCTTCACCCACAGTTGCCTCAGTGGGACAGATCCTCTTCCAGAGCGCGGGGGCTGTTCATAATCTCTCTGTGTTCCCCCAGAGAGCACTTTCTGCACATTAAATGTGTGTGTGTGTGTGTGTGTGTGTGTGTGTGTTTTCATTCTTTCTTTTCACACAAATCTCTGCACCATACTACCTTCAAGAAAGAAGGTACTTTTTTTTTTTTGGTGATGTATCACTTAGCAATGTGTAGTGTAACAGGAGGTCATACATGTTCTGTAAGGGCACATATGTGACCTTGTCTGTACCGTGCTATGGCACAAAAGGATATTTATGAATTAACCTGTTTCTGCTTTGGTGGACTGCTAGCTTCTTTCTAATATTTTGCCATTACAAAAATATTGCAGTGACTTGGAATTGCCGGGTCAGTAATGACGTGCTTTGTAATTTTTATACCAATTCCCACATTGTGCTTCTGAGAACCTGTGCCACCTTTACTTCTGCCAGCAGTAGGTCCCTTGTGTCTTCTCACACCCTTGTCAACAAAACAGGCCTTTTCATTTTTGGAAGCTACTTGTATACTTAAAAATGGAATCTCTTCATTGTCTGTGGAGGACTGGGAGGGGTTCTTTTTAGATTAAGTGGATTAGCCTGTTGGCAGTGATATCTCTCACGCTACCTTTCGAGCTGCCCTTAGGTCCTGGCAGGAGCAATCCTGGCTCTGCCCCACCATGGCCTCTTGTGGGCGTGAGGGGACGGTGCATCCAGCCAAATGCTCACACTTGAGGGTGCGCAGGGCCCTGAGATTTCCAGCTTAGACAGCCTCATACCCGTTGCCAGGCCTGTTCCTCAGGGGGATCAAGCAGCTGGCACATACCCCCTGGGCTCATTGACATTGTGTTGCATTGCATTGCGTTGTGTTGTGTGTTTGTGCATGCACACATGGATGAACGGTATGGACAAACAGGCTGCGATGCTCACAAGCATGTGTCCAAGGCTGCTCATAGAGTAAGAAGACAGGAGATGAAAGCAAGAGGGAAGAGGGCCTGGTTCTTCCTCCTGTCCTGTAGAAGGTGGAACCTCTAGGATGTCTAGGATTCTAAGTCCAGCTTGACTTTCAGGATCATTTTGGAGGCCTATTTGTCAAGGTAGAAGAAAAAAAAAACATTTGATTTAAACTCTTTATTAGTTCGATGTTTACAAAAAAATTCTCATGATGTATGATCCATGGCCCTCGCTTGTAATCCTGTCCTGGCTCCTGAAAATGTCAGGGCAGGCTTTCCATTTCCCCTGGAGCCGCCACAAGGCATCCGGACGCACATCACCTTGACCTCAAACCACAAGCTCCAATGTGTCATGTATTTTAGAACTTAAAGGATCTGAAAGAAATCCAACCTAAGTTGGGTCACTTGGTCTAATCGATGTCCCTATGTTGTAATTGGGCCACCTAGGCCCGGAGAAGCTCAGTGACTTGCTAGAAGTTTGTGTGCTTTCCCTCTTGTCCAATCTCTGTGGCACCTTTGCTAAGTGTTTCTGTGGAAACTGCTCTACCAGCTTTTCATTTCATAACACTTCTGAATGGGATTCTGTCCAGCAAGAGAGAGTAAAGATGGCTTCAAATGCAGGGATCGGACCAGACTTCTCAGCGGACTGCAACCTTCTAGCAATGCAGCCCACCCCTGAGACACACTCACCCCTGGGCTCACTGACATTTGTGTTGTGTTGTGTATGTATTAGTGTGTGCACACGCATAGATGAATGGCATGAACAAACAGGCTGTGACGCTCACAAGCATGTGTGCAAGGCTGCTCACAGTGTGAGAAGATAGGAGTTGAAAGTAAGAGGGAGGATAGGGCTGTATCTTGTAAGAGGGTTCTCTCATATGATCATCTGTATGCACATTCACCAGACAGCTGGAACGATGCCATTAAAAATATTTATTCTAGTGTGAGGTGTTTGCAGCTTGGCCCGTGTGCTATGCTAATAGCAAAGCGGCAAACGTGACATTTTCCCCAAGTGACTACAGAATGCAGAGGACATGGGGAGCTGGCTGTTCATTAACATGGGAAGTATAAACTCAGTGATTGGGGAATCATAAATTGGGACTTGTTAACCCAATTTGTGCTCCCTCCTGGTGATGAACAGAGGCCTAACAAAGAGCCCGGCACCAACCTCAGGTCAGCGCAGCCCCAGGTGAGGGGCGCTCACAGCCTCTCCAGGCGAATCAAAGGTGCTGTGTTGCTCCCACTGGTCACGCTCCCCATCCCTCCTCCTCCTGTGTGCTGGATGGAGTCTCAGAGATCTGGGATGGGGGAGAGGGTGACTTCAGTGGGTGCTTCCTTCCTTGTCACCTGTCATCACCATAGATTAGGGCGGCAGCCTATGAGGAGCCCACCACTGAGAGAGGCCAAAGAGGGCAGCGTCCACCTGGACAGGGAGAATGGCAGGAGGATTCAGGTGTAGGTCCAGGGCTGGCTCGCAGTTCAGCATCTCTGCTGGTCTCTGGTTCCCGTCCTCCATGCTCAGTCTCTACGGAGGGACTCCCCAGGGGGATCCGAGAGTGAGTCTCCTTTCAGGTCCACCTGTCTTGTTCCTAAGAGGAGAAACTGGCTCACACTGCAGCCCAGTTGGCTTTCAGCGTGGTGTGGTGGAACACACTCGGAGGTGGAACACACTCGGAGTCTAGAGCTGGACACAGCTCCCTGCACCTGGCTCACCTTGCAGTCAGTTGCTCTTCTTCTCTAAGTCCTCGTTTTCTCCTCTCCAAGTATTAGGGATTTTAAAAGCTAGTGACACAGTGTGTGCTAACTTCTACCACTTGTGCCCTTGCCCTGTAGGCTGGTAAGCACACGGGAGTTCATCAGCTCCGGAGCAGTGACCTATGCTCCAAGGTCCACTCTACCTCGCCCACACCTTTGCACATAATCTTTCCTTGAAATTTGCCCCTGATGATTAAACTTGTCGCAAAGGATCGCTTCCTGTTCTGCGAAGCCCTGGCTGGTACGGAGGGCTTTGAACATGATCCCGACCGAAGTAGCCACCAGTCTGTGGTACCAGGGATGTCGCCAACACAGCTGCTACGCTGCTGGCTGCTGATAGGTCCCTCAGTTGTAGAGCATCCTCTGCTCTGTCCCATCTGCCACAGGTCACTTCACCTCTCCACACACTCCAATCGGGAAGGAAGTACAGAGCCCCAGAGCTGGTCAGTGGGAGCTGAGAGGGACATCCTGTGGTGGCTGCCATCAAAGCTTGTGTTCTTCCTGCTGTGTGCCCACCTGGATCTCCAACAGCTCTCTCCAAACGGTTCTGAAAGTATTTACTCCCACCAGGAGCGGGCAAGTGGGATAATCCAGTGAACACTTGGCGTGCGCAAAAGAGTGGGTTGATGGGATGACCTTCCGCCAAGCTTTTCTTCTGTCAGGAAGATAGAAGCCCAACAAGATGATCACATCAGGAAGCAGCTAGAACAAGTAACTTAGCCTGGATTTTGCTGCCAGTGAAGACTGGAATTAGTTCTGTGAAAATGAGATGCTAGAAATGAGCCCCTTGGAGGACAGGTGGGGCCAGGAGACCCCGTCTGCAGATCTTCAGATTGAGGGGCAGCTGCCTCTGCCATCTCCTCCATTTGTGAAGATCTCTTACACCCAAGAAAAATGTAGGATACCGTGCTCTCTCTGCATGTTTCAGATGAGGACCCTGGAGTCCGGAGCCGTGGCTCCCAGGGCCACCCAGGCACAGAGGTCGGCGAGAATCACACTCACCCTGCGTCAGTCCCACAACGCTGAGTTTACAGTCTCTGTCCTCCTTATTGGTCCGAGAGGCTCTGACGTTCACACGGTCGCAGTTTCGCAGGGTGAGCACGTGGATGCATGTCGGGAAGGGCCGCATGTGTGCCCCCAGCTCCCAGGCCCCCAGCTCCTGGTCTGGGGGTGCATGTTACATTACCCAGTCGTTCAGCATAACTGGGAACCGGGCAGCTTACCGTGGGAACTTTAGAAGGATGCAGAGACAAAACCAGTAACAATCCTTTATGTAAACCTCCGTGGTTCTCTAAGCGCTCTCACATACAATACTGCATTTCATGTACCTGTTCTCATTGGAAATCGTTGCAGGGCGTAAGCATATAATAACATTATCAATTAAGCCAGGTTCTAAAATACATCAGACTGTGCTGGAACATAAATTGATTAAAAAAAAAAGTCCAGAAAGACTGAACCCCAAAACCAAAATGATGATTTTTTCCCCCCGTAGGACCCATTTGTTGGGTGTGACCCACAATCTACCTTTCCTCTACCCCAGTTTTTCTCTAGCTATATCACAGACCTCGCTGTGCTGGGCAGTCTCACCCCTCCCTGCTCTCCCTCTTATCTATATGGTCAAAGTACCTGTCTGCTGTCTCCAATTTTGTTCTAGTTTACCCCTCCCCCTCCCTTCCTCTTGTTCCATCTCCTCCCTCCCCTCCTGTTCATTTTCTTTCTCTCTCTCTCTCTCTCTCTCTCTCTCTCTCTCTCTCTTCCCCCCCACTTTCTCTTTCTCTCATCCTCTCTCCAGCCATGCTTAAAGACTGGGCCTTGTCACATGCACATCCAAACCAGGAGCTGGGGGCCTGGGGGGCAAAGGTACATATGCGGTTGTAATTCCTTAATACAAGGGATTACGACTAGGATGGCTTGAGCTATATCCCAGCTTTGTAAATTTTACAGGGTCTCACTAAGGCCTACAACATATGATTCTCTTGCCTAGCCTCTCTAGTAGCCGAAATCCCAGCTGCATATGCCACTTCTGGCATAGTTTTCTTAACCCTTTCTTTGCTCCCTTTGTTCTGGCTGGCTTAGTGGCTTTGCCTTGGATAATTCCGTAGACTCACATTACGTCTCTTCTTATATCATATTGTGATGATGATGCTGTTTCATCCTTACAGACCAAGTCTCGAAGGCAGGGATATTTGATCATCTCTGGTGCTTGGTACTCTCTGGGCTTTGGATACATATCTGTTAGATGAAGGGAGGTGCGCAGGGTATTTGCTGGCTGGGGGAGGTCTTGGTGGACTAGTATTTATTAACCTGCCCCAGACCAGTGTCAACCACAGAGGGTTTCCTGCTGGAGTCAGAAGCAGTGAGGGACAAATTGCTGTTAGTGAAGCCTTGCTTCCATTTGATGACGTTTGGTAGGAAAAGAATCTCAAATTTTAAACTTGTGAGCTTTACTTGCTGATCAGACTTCTCATTAAAAAACACATACAAAACAAAAACAAAACCCCACAAAAATCCATTTTATTGGCAAACAAAAAAGTACTCAGGAAGGATTATGTAAGATTTGGCTACTCTGAATACACTTGGTGTGTTCTATGTTGTTTCCTTCAAAAAATAATTGCTTCTGCAGACAGTAGATAAGATGCGTGCACGCACATGTGTGAACGTGCACACACTCTGAGGACACGCATGGTTAGGGCTGTGAGTTCAGAGCAGCAGGCCGCCGGGCTCAGACCCAGCTCACTTCAGCAGCTGTGTCATCTATAGGGTGGGGAATCTATAGGGTGGGGCTAAGAAGATTTAGGTTGGAGGTTGTGTGAGGATGAAGCCGACCCAGAACACTGATGAGCTCCTGACTCTGAGAAATGTTCTCCCGGAAGGGCAGGTTGGCGTAAGAGGATCCCCTGCAGTTCCTGGGAAACTCTCTCCAGGGAGCCTTACGCATGCGCACTGTTCCCTTTTGGTGGCATTAGGCAGTATTGCCTTTTGCAATGTAATGTTATTTTTCCTGACTAGACCAGAAGCACCTAGAAGGTGGGGCCGTTTCTGATACTTCTGTCTTGCAGAGAACTCACTAGGTGAGTTAGCAGGATGGGTCTTGGTCCCTTTGGGAGGGCTCTGGGGAGAGTCTGACTCTTCATGGCCTCTTGTTCTGCTTCTGATTTTAGGTGTCAGATTTGTGACACTGGAAGATCATCTCCTTGGCTTAGTTATTGTTCTTGTTGCTGAGACAAAATACCTATAGTGGATTTCTCACTGGTGGTCAACTTACTGCACCCAACTGAATTAAACTAGCATGGTGCTGGGTGCGGGAGGCCCACCTGAGGGCTGTTGCCAGCAGCATGAAGGCAGAACAGGAGAACACTGTTAGAGATATTGTTTAGAGAAGCTATTGGAAGCTGATAGTTCTCCTGGGCTGTTCTGCTGGAGGACCTCATCATCCTGGCTTTCCCGATAAATTTTGGAGAAGCTTTCTCCTCATCTGCAGCATCCCTTCCTGGCTCTGGAGGGAAAGATGCTCAGCATCATGAGGAAGCTTATTGCATTGGCTTTCCTGATGGGAACTCGGCTTTCTTCATCTCTGGAGGAGCTCGAGACCTCACTGTTACTAAGCATGGCTGTGGTACCTTTGGGGGAGCTCTGGTGCTTACCTTGAGCATTGCTTCCTGGCTCTGATTCGGATCCCTAAGCCTGCTGGCACAGATCCTTCATCCTGCTGGCATAAACTTCCTAGCTTCCACCACTGACCTTTGGGCCTTTCCAGCACAGATCCATGAAGCAGGCCTGCAAGAGACATTGCTGTGGGCTCTGGGCCTCCAGTTGGACTGCTAGGAGCATTTTTATGAGCTTTAGGTCCTCAGCTGGATTCATTAGTAGTTTGTGGATAGATCTCCTGCACTTGTAGTATGTGATTCTTGGGTGATTCATTATAAAATACTATTATAAAACACGTCCTGCACTATTTTATTCACCTTGAAAAAACCCCAAACTCTGATAATACCCAATACCCAAGGTTAAAGGAGAAAGGGTTTACTTCAGCTCACAGCTGTAGAGGTTTCAGTCCATAGCCACTTGGCTCTAAGGCAAGGTGGCTTAGCAGACAGGCACCAAAGAGGGGAAATAGTCTATGGCAGAGCAGGGCAGGCAGGAGGCAGCAGTGCAGTGAAGGAGCGAAGCAGCTTCCTTTGGTCCCTTTATATTCCATCCAGGCTACCTGCCTTTTTAGTGAAGCCTCCCCCACCCACAGTGGGACACCCCTAATCCCAGCATCACATCCTTAATTCGAGCACTGTACACCCTAATCCAGCCACTTCAGATACTCCCCACTTATGATCAAATAGAGGCTTTGGGGAGGACTTTAGAAAGAAGCCATGACATCTCTTTTCAACCCTTCCTCCAGGTCACCTGTGAGAATTTAGGTGGCATAAAAGAATAACAGAAGGAACATGGACTTCACGAACCCCTCCTCCACCATCGCCAAGCTGTGGAGCCCTGATCCTCCCTGACTTCAGTTTCTTATTTATAAAGACGTGAAGTGCTGTACTGACAGGACTGCTTCTAGGCTGCAATGACAGGGCCGTAGAGCTGCCCAGCCCAGGGCCTGGACCTGAGTAGTTCAAGTACTCAGTGTTCTTTTATGTACCATGAAATTTCTGAACTTCAGTGTTGGACTCTGAATAAATACAATTTCCAGGGGGTGTGCTGGCTTGTGGAATGGGCGAGTTTTCTGAGGCTCTCCCAGGGAAACCCTCAGGATGAGCCAGGTAGGGGGAGGAATGGCTGCTTTCCAGTTCTTCATTTCTGACATGCACTGATAATGACGCAGTGTGCTACCAACAACAGCTTCCTAAGAAAACATGAGTGTTTGCTACCAATTAAGCTCAAGCATCTCAATCTCAGACTCAATGAAAGTACGCCAATGGGCTGTGACGTGTCTCGGATTGGGTCACTGGCTGCTCTGTGGAGGGAGAAGCACACAAGGTGAGAAGGGAAACAGCCTGTGTGATCAAATGGGGACATTTGTGGACAGCCCAGCAGAGGGCAACAGGCCCCAAACACTGACCTATAGGCTCTCCTGGGTGCGGATGGGGAGCGTTGTCTGGGACTCAGCTCCTGACTCTCCTCCAAAGTCTGTCAGTGGGGCCCCTCACTCTGGTTTGTCCTTCTGGAGCTGAACCTGATGGAGGTGGGGCTCACTCCTCAGGGCCTCTGTGCCATCGGGGGCCAGCCTGCAGCTGGCATCTAGCAGGAGATGCTCTGTGGCTGGCTTCCTCACTCTGTGAGCTTCTTTGTCCCCTTAGAGTGGGGAACGTGGGGCAGCCTGTGTGGGAGTGCTGTTTCCCATGTCAGTTTAGTCCCCAACTCATGCCTGTGCCCGAGTCCCCTCCTGCGTTCATCGCCTCAGGAAAACAGAGCCTATATGAAATAGGTCACACAGAGGCATAAGTCTGCCAAAGACATAGGCATGGAAAGCCTGGATGGCAGAAGGGAGGTTGTGGTTTATTACTGGAGGGAAATAGCTGCTGTCTCAGAGCTGGGGGAGTGAAAGGAGGAGGTACCGTCGGAACCTGGGGAGGGAGAGGCACTGTTGTAATGGGAGTAGAATGGTGGAATCAAGGCCTCACCAGAAGAGAAGAGAATGGGCGAAAAGCAGGAAGAACAGTGGCTTCTGCTTTTCTCTAGCCACTTACTGTCTCCCAGCATCTATTATGGAGGAACTTCAGAAGTCAGTGGAACCTAAGTGTTACAGAGCAGGGGTGGGGACGGGGGGAACCTGGGCTTGGGAGATAACAGGTAGGTCCACTGAGGCAGTCAACAAACATTTGTAGTATCTTGTAGATGCCTGCCACTGTGTGATGCTGGTGAGTGATCAGGGTAGAAAGGTCTCCCCCCAGCAGCCAGCATTTTAGTTGAGGAGATAGTCAATGAACACATAAGAAAGGAAAGCATGCACGCTCTCAGGTAGTGATGAGAGATCTGGAGAAAAGGTAAACAGGGAAGGGGCAGGGAGTGGTGGGAATTGGGGATGGTTAGTGAAGATTTCTCTGAAAAGTGTTTTTAAAAAGGCCTGAAAGAAGCATGACAGTGACCCTGAGGTTGTCGGGGACTATAAGTAGAGACAGAGCCAGTGCAAAGGCCCTGGAGCCTGCTGTGGTCAAGGAGTGACAGAAAGCCCTGAGCAGAAGGTGCAGGACAGAAAGTGCCAGGAGATGTAGACAGAGGCATGTGGCTGCCAAGCTGGGGCACTGGAAGAGTAAACGGGGCTTCCCCCAACAAGAAAACTACCTCAGTGCTCTCCACAGGCCTCTGCCAGGTCCCAGGGCCCTCTTGGCTGCTGGCCTGGCTTGTGTGTACTTGACCTCCCCTTCCTCTTTTTCATTCTGCCCAGTGGTGCAGAGGTGGGGCTGACAGCAGACACTACAGTGCAGCCTTTGTCTCGATGTTGGCTTCTACACCAAGGAAGGCGGGAAACCTTTCTTACCTTTGTCCCTGCTTGCTACTCACTTTCTTCTCCTCCACCCCAGTGAAGACTGCAGGTCTATCCCGAGTCCCAGCTCAGTACCCAGGACTACCCTCTGAGCCCTCCTGGCACACCCACATTCCTCACCTAGCTGTGGTCTTCCTGAACACAGGAGCCCTGGCTGTTTCGCAGATCTGACCACGTGGTCCATATCTGATGAATGCAAGAACCGGTGAGCAGACCCTCACAGCACACATTACTCAGTAGCTTGGTGATGGGTTGACTCAGTTGATTCAATCAAAGCCAAGGCCAGCTAGGTGTGCACAGTCCACCCAGCTAGCTACCTGGAGTCCGCTAACAGACAGAGTGGTTGCTTGGTTGAATTTTTAGCTGGCAGAGTCTCCATAAAAACTTTGGGGCCAAGGTGTTACTACACAGCTGTGTCTACCCCACTGCTTTCTGATAACAATGGAGGGTTCCCCCCCCACTTTATTAGTGATGGAAGGTTTGTTGGAGATAATTGTATTTTTAGCAGCACAGTTAATGAACTAGCTAAGCATCAATAGATGGAATCATAAAACCATTAAACACCAAGAGCAATAATGGGAAACTGTGTCTGGTGGTAATGAAATTAAGTGTCTTTATGAGGTCACTTTATTCCTTTTCTCCTCAGCTCTCTTGCCCTCCTGAGTACATGGTGGCTGCTGCTTCTAATTGCTGTTTCACTGAAATGCACAATGCTATCCATTTTGTGTTTTAATTCAATGTATTTCTGGGGCCTTCAGGGTCATTAAGCTCTCCACCAAGAGAGTGCGACAGAAGTGGCAGTTATAAAAGCGGCTTAGGAGAATGAGGACAGCAGAAAGGTTGAGGAGGAATAGAGACAGACCCGCTGGATGTAGTCCTGAGCTTCAGCCACGTGTGCCAGTGCTCAGGGTTGGCAGAGCCTTGGAAACCAGGCAAGGTCACTCCCACAGGGGCCAGGTGGCTGTGGCTATGAGCTGGGGGCCTGGTGGTTTTGGGACACATTCATATGCATTGTCTCCTTCAGGCCTGTGACAGTCCCATGGGATGTGTCTTTCACTCTCACTTTGCAGAGAAGGAAACTGGGTCTCCAGGGATGACTCAGCCCCCACTGCTGGTGAGGGGGAGAGTAGAGCTGTAGGTGTGCATTCCCCTATGCCTGAGGCCTCTGGGATACTAAGCCGAACTCCCCACTGGTGAATGAGAGCTTGCCCCATGAAGTTTGCAGTGCATTAACTGATTTGAGTAATATGTATTGCGTATCTATTGTATGCTGTGGATATGATGAGTGAAGGAGCTCTTTTGCTGTCCTCAAGGACTTAAAGGGAGGGAGCTGGGGAGATTTAAATAAGCAATAGCACGCAGTGAGTCATGTGACCCCACAGGGGACTGCTGAGCTGGGCAAGCTGCTGTAGGAGCCCCAGTCCTGATCTATGGGTTAGAGAAGCTTTCCTACAGGAGGCATGGTGTAAGCTGCGGCCCGCTGTGTGGGAGGTGGGTTGAGAAGGGGGAGCATATGCAAAGACATGGCCGACATTCCAGCTGGAGCTGCGCCTGGTGCCCTGTTCATTTCAGAGGTGGCTTCACTGCAAAGGACTGGGACTGATTCACCTGTGGGGCTGAGGAGAGGCAGGAGTCTCCCTGCCTCCCTGGTTCCTGACATGGCCCCCTGGGGCATGATGGTGCCATTTGCAGACACAGGGAACATGTGGAAGGTGCTGTGGGGTGGAGGAGGAATTCAACAATGAATGATTATGTGGCATGGTCCACACTTACTACAGTGAGCCCGAAAGGCCAGTCAGCTGGACTTGTGGTATCTCAGGACTGAGAAGTGAATGAAAGCCCCAAGACAGACATGATCTGAATCTTTCCCTGAAGTCACCCATGCACCCTGTTAGCACGAGGTTTGCTTCCGCCCCACTGAGGAATTGAAGGGAGAGAATGAAGCCTCCGAGTGGGAGCTCCTCGCTGGAAGGATAAGGCTGAACACAGTGAAATTTAATAGGGGCCAGTGTACATCGTTTCTCCTAGGCTTACAGCATCGGTTATTCA
Organism: Tympanoctomys barrerae; assembly: GCA_002564285.1. Classification (NCBI taxonomy): domain Eukaryota; kingdom Metazoa; phylum Chordata; class Mammalia; order Rodentia; family Octodontidae; genus Tympanoctomys; species Tympanoctomys barrerae. Next base: position 19,894 of record NDGN011391262.1, read on the forward strand.
GGCATAGGAGGAGTGGCTCATGTGGACAGCTCAGGTGCTGTTGACCGAAGAGTCAGTTGTCTGAACTCTGTGTCAGCCAACAGCAGGCCAGCACCCCTCCCTCTACCTCTAGTGCAGGGTCAGTGCAGGAGGTTTTTTTTTTTTTTTTTTTTT
>NDGN011391263.1:0-17256 GCA_002564285.1 Tympanoctomys barrerae
TGTGTGTGTGTGTGTGTGTGTGTGTGTGTAGGTGTGTGCACTTCATCTTCTTGTGCTTTGAAACCAGATCATTACATAGTCAAGGCCACCTTCAAACTCACTGCTATGGTTTGTGTCTAGTTGTTCCCCCAAAGCCTCATATAAGTTATGCTTAGAGGAGCAACGAGTGGCTTGAGGGGCGGGGCCAGAGGGGCACAAGCCCTTAACCTGGCTAGCCTGTGCTTTCTCAGAGATGTGAAGCGGGTCATCCTGTGCCCCAGCCTCACCTCCAGTATCTTGAAACCTCCAGCAACTGTGAGCTAAATAAACCTTTTCTTCCCTCATTTTGAGTGTCAGGTAAATTTGTCCCAGCAGGGAGAGAACAGTAACTAAGACAGAATTCACTATGCAGCCCAGGCTGGCCTCAAACTATACGTCTTTCTACTTCAATCTTCCAAGATGGCGAGAGTTAGATTACCAAGTCCAGCTTCTCTGTTCTTTATGAACTACCCAGTCGTAAGTATTCTGTTATAGACCCACACTCGTCTAACTGATTTTTCAACAAATGTTCCCAAACAATCCAATGGAGGAAAGAAAGTCTTTTCAGCAAATGGAGATGGGAAAACTGGATATGCACAAATAATAACAAAATGAACCTTGACCCCACCTCACACCATACACAAAAGCTAATTCATAAAAGTTAATCCATAAAGGTACTGGAGCATATCATTTATTTCTTTATTTGATACCAGGGGTTGAACTCCGGACCTTGTGCTTGCCAGGCAGGCACTTAAGCCAATGAGCTATTTCCCCAGTCCATAAAGGTATTAGAGAACATTAGAAATACCTTTTTTAGGGTGAGTGAGCTAGCTCAGCATACTAAAGTGCTTGTTTAGGCAAGCTTAGGTAAGCTCAGGGACCCAGGTTCAATCTCCCGCACCACATGCTGCACCAGCCCCGCCCCCAGGGCAGGCTGAGCCCGCTAGAGTCCAGACATAGTGGCACACGCCTGGAATCCTAGTGTTGGGGAGGCTGAAAACAGGAGAATCACCACAAGTTCAAGCTGTATAGTGAGACCCTGCAACAACCAAATACATTTTTTTTAAAGTACCTTTATGACTGCATAGGCAAAGATTTCTTTTTCTTTTCTTTTTTTTCCCGACCTGGGCTGATTCACCCCTCTTTAGGCAACCTGGTGGTCCCCCGCTCCCGGGAGGTCACCATATTGATGCCCAACTTAGTGCAGAGACCCGATCGGCATAGCACACTACAGCCCAGAACTCCTGGACTCAAGCAATCCTCCTACCTCAGCCTTCCAAGTAGCTGAGGACTACAGGCGTGTGCCACCGTGCCCAGCTTTCTTTTCTTTCTTTCTTTTTTGTATTTTAGGGAAGGGTCTACAGGGTGTTCAGGGTCTCACTACTAGATCGGACTCGTAGCAATCCACCTGTTTACAGCCTCACAAGAGCTGGGATTACAGGCGTGCGCCACCATACCCAGTCTCAATTGCTGTCTCAGCATGCCCTGGGGAAAAGGCTCGCATGGCAGGCCCAGGGATGAAACCCCTACCCCTGCACCTGTTTGTAGGCACTTTAATCTACTGAGCTATTTGGCCGGCCCTTCAAGATTTCTTATAAAGAACATAGAAGTGGGCTGGCTAGATAGCTCAGCAGACTAAAGCACCTGCTTAGGCAGAGGGCAGTGGCTGGGGTTTGATCCCCAGTGCGCCATGCCAGCCCTGCCCCCGGGGCACACTGAGAAGGCAATTGAGACTGGGCATGGTGACACGCCTATAATCGTAGCACTTGGGAGGCTGAAAACAGGAGGATCACTATAAGTCTAATCTGTGTAGTAAGACCCTGAAGACCCTGTACTAATTTCATTTTTTAAAAAAAGAACACAAAAGCTGACCACCTCAAAGAAAAAAGAAATTTGTCAAATTAGACTTCATCAAAACTAGACTTGCTTATTAAGAGATACCATTAAGAAAATGAATTGGCAAGCCATAGATAGACTGAAACCAACAATGGGCATAACATCAATCTGACGAAAGGCCAGGATCTAGAATAAATTAGGAAAAGGCAAGCAATCTTATTTTAAAATGGGCAACAGCTTTGAAAAGATTTCATGAAGGAAAAATATATGCATAGCTAATAAGTACATAAAAATGTGCTGAACAGCATTAGTCATCTGGCAAATGCAGATGAAAGCCGCAATGAGGTTTTACTACACATTCACCAGAACAACTAAAACCTAAGAGTGGCAGCGCCGAATGTTGGCAAGGGTGTGGAGCACCTGGGCCCCTTCTAGCCAGCTGCTGGCATGGCCGCTTTGGGTAAGAATCTGACTGTTTCATACAAAATTAAATCTTTAACTCGACTATGGCTCAGCATTTACGCTTGCATGACAGAAATGAAAACACTTCTCCCCGAAAGACTCGTACAAGAACACTGAAAATAGTGGCTTTATCCCTAAAGGCCCCAAAATGGGGACAGCCAACAGGGTTGTCAACAGGCTGGCTAAAGCCACCCACTGCTCACACAATGACACTACTCAGCAATGAAATGGGATAAACAGTTGGTTCCTATAGCGACACAGATAGGTCTAAAGACATCTAACCTGTAGCATTAATCTGTGGTCAGAAGATGTTAGAAGGGCGGTGGCCTCCTGGTGGGGAAGGGGGGCAGAGACTTGCTGGGGTGACGATAGAGCATGTTCTGCGCTCTGATAGAGGTTCCACAAAACATACTGATCCCTACCAACTCCGCAAAAGAAAAAAATCAAGAGAACAGTACACTACACATCTGTGCCTCTGTGTGTGGCATATAAATGTCACCTCAAAAAGTTAAAAAAAAAAACGAGAAAATACTGGGGTTAGTGAATGAAACCCAGACGGTGTACTGGATCACTGTAGCTTAGAAGTGTACCCCAAAAGAGTCAGACGAAGCAGACAGAGGCCCTTGTAGAGACCAGGTGAGGAGCAGTTGAATGTTCACTGGATATTTCTGTCGTATTTTCTGTACGTTTGAAAACTTTCTTCTTTTTTTCTTAATTTTTAATTTTAATTTTTGTTTCGTTTTGTTTTGTTTGTTTTTGGTGGCGAGGACCCAACCCAGGGCTTCCAGCTTGCTAGGCACACGTTCTACCGCTTAGCCAAATCCCTAGCCCCACGTCTGAAATTTTTCACAGAAAGATGGAAAAAAAACTTAAAAAGAGATTGAGATGCATCAACTAAAAGCAGGAAAATAAAATACAAGTGGTGTGTATTTTCCCATTTCCTTCCCCATTTCCCACCCGTTTCCAGCTCTCAGCTCTCACCGGCCCCACCCAGGTGGGGCACGGATCCGGAGGGCAAGCAGCCACCCCCTTCCTTCGGTCCCAGAGCACGTCCCATTCTAACAGCTGCTTCCCTCGCCCCCGCAAGCCACAGTCAGCAAAAACCCAGGCCTGACCTGCAGACCGACCTGGGCTGAGCGGGTTCCCAAACGTGCACCGCCACCTGCTGGGAGCCGGGCTTTCTGCAGCCGCCGCCCCCAGGGCTGGGGCCCTGGCCTCCGGCAGCTGCCGCAAACGAGGGGGTGCCGAGGGTGGGGAGGAGCCTGTCTGCAAAACCCACCCCTCTGCCACACCTCAGTGTCCCCGTCCCTGATCTCTGGTGGCTCAGACTGCGACCCTTTTCTCTCTCCCCCGACAATGCGAGGTCAGGACCAAGGCACTAAAGCCCCGAATTTGTGAATTCTGAAGCTGAAGCGCTTCCATCGCTGTCAATATCAACACCTGCCACACGAACGCGAGGGACGCCGCAGGAATGGCTGAGAGCCGCACTGGGCCCGGGTCGGCCAGCTGTAAGAGCTCAGGGGCCTCGGCAGATCCTGCTGCCTGGCTGGAGGGGCGAGTCTAGATGGAGGATCCACCAGCAGAAGACTCGAGAGAAGTCAGGACAGAAAGGGAGCCCAGGCCGCAGAAGTCACGCGGAGGTGGAGCGTGGAAGGCGGGGTCGACAGAGAGGTGGCAGCGTGGAGGCCGAGCTGCATTCAAGCCCGGTAGGGAGGTCTCGGGGGCGGGGCCCCTGAAAAGGGGCGGGGTCTAATGGGCATGACCAGTGGCTCTTCACCAACACCTTTGCTGCTGTGCCTCTCACTCCTAGTGGCCCCATACAGTCAAGCTGGATGCTCTCTAAGGCTTTAATAAACATTTGCTCTGCCGGCTGAGGTAGAACCCTAGAGAGGCTCTTCAATTCCTTTCTCTCCACCTACCCCAGCCCTGTCCTGTTAAGCAGAAACAATAGTCTGAACAGGAAAGGTGGATCCAACCCTGCAATAGAGCCAATCAATCCCAAGAGCAGCCCCAAAACTTAGAAGCTAGGGAGGCGGCAGTTCAGAACCACACCAGCAGGAGGTGCAAAGGGTCGCTTGATCAATGAGCTCCTGTCATGGCTCCACGGAAGTATCATGGCCAGTGGTGACAGTAATTGAGTCTGTGGCCTCTCTGCCCTGCCCCTGCAGACTCAGCACATGTAAGTGGATTCCAGGGGCAGGGAGGATGCTGGGCCTCCTGGAATGTGGGAGGGAGAGCCCTGCACCTGCCTGTCCTAAGTGGTACCAGAGGGCCACCAAATACAGCCAGCCTTAGGGGGGCAGCAGGGCTGGGCCAGCCCTGGAGGAGAACAGGCAGGAGTGGGGAGGGCAGCAGGACTTGAGGGGCCACAGCTTAACCTCCCAGCAGACAGGGAGGGACCCAGGCTCCGCAGCCTCCTCCACCTGCCTGGCCGCCCATGGCCACCCAAGCTTGGGCTTTCAATGTTTCTCCTTCTGTCTCCCAGGAATAGGGTCAGTGCTGAGCATGGGAGGAGGATCTGACAGCCTCGGCTCTCGGAGCCAGGCAAGAACCACCCAGGTCTTCCCACCTTCCCCAGAATCAGGGGCCTAATGCTAGGAGAAACTGGGAAGTTAGGGGTAGACAGCAGACCCAGGCACTAGCCACAGGGCTGCCATGTGGGGGTTGGGGCACTGGATGTCACGTCCCAGCTCGCCATAACTGTCGCAAGACTTGATACCCTATTAGACAGGAGGGAACGTGACTCAGAATGGTGCTTCCTCCTCTGAAGCCTGCATCGCTGCCTTGAGGCCACCCAGCTCCCGGGGCTGCCTTCCTAGGATCAGCCACTACCACCTTGCCCCCGGGAGTGGAACCAAACCACAGCCAGCCACCTCCAGGCACAGATGCTGCTGGCACTGCCCCTGAAGGAGGGCAGAGCTGGTCAGGGCCAGCCACCACGTCAGTGTCCAGTGGCCACTTCAACCCACAGGGTCCACCTAGCAATCAAAGAGCACCACTTCCAACTGCGGAGACTACACCACCGCCAAGCCTCCCTGCTTCCCCATCCTTCCTGCCACCCACCACTCAGCAGCCATAGCTGCGAACACTGAGTTTCCACCACACTGAGAATAAAATCAAGCCTTCTCCAGGGTTTCCAAGGCCTTGCAGGTATGGTTCCCCGCCCCAGGTCTTTCAACCTCAGACCTTCCCTTCTGCTCTACTATGCGTACCTTCATCAATTTCCAACCTCTGAGCCTCTGCACTTGCTACTCCCTTTTCCTGGACAGTCTTCCCCTAGATTTTGGGCTGTTCAGATCTTTCTGGCCAAACTTTAGCTTAGTGCCCCCACACACACCCCAGGAGGCTTCCATCTGCCAGCACTTATTAAAACCATCTATCCATTTGTTTATTTGCTTCCTGGTATTCTGTGCAGATTACAAGTCCTTAGTGGCAAGAAATCTACATCTGTCTAGTACCTCGCTGTAGACCAAGAGCCTATGAGAATGCTAGCACATAATAGGAACTCAGTAAGCATCCACCGAGTAAACCAGATCAGCCTATGTCTAACAGAGACAAGACGATCTCAGATGAACTCAAAGCAGAGGCGACAAATAGCGCTCACTTGGCTGTTTGAACATAAAGCTGAGGTGAGATGGAGCCCTGGGCTTGGGCTCCTGCCACCTGCAGTCCACCAGTGTGACCTGTCTGCCCAGTCCCAGAGCAATCTCAAGCTTTCCTAGCAAAGCTTTTGAGCTGGGGCCCCTTCTGATTCCAAAGGGTGTGTTGCTGGGTTTTGTTTGCTCAGCTCTGTTCAACTCAGAGTTTCCTTTTTTGTTAAAAGAAAGAAAAAAAAAAAAAAAAGAGGCAGCAGTAGATGCCAGAGTTAGACATGAGATGTGAGGGTTGGTCCAGAGTCCACAGCAGCAAGGAGTATCCAGGAGCTGAAACCGGCATCATTCTGTCCTGGGTCCCAGGTGTGGCCGAGCCTCACATCCATCCTCCAAGCTTGAGCCATCCTTGAGGAGGAGGACTCCCCGCCCCCACTGGACACAGGCCCAGCCCCCATGCCTCAGAACACACTCAGCCTGCCAGCTCAGGGCTTTGGGCCTTGAGCCACCCTCAGGCTCCCTGTAAAGGTGGGCTGAGGCCAAGGCAACCCCAGCTGCCTACCCATGTCCCTGCTAATAGGAGACCTTGAAGGAGTCCCAGCACAGGACCTGTACGGCCAGGTAGGGGGAGGGGCACAGAACAAGACTTAAGGAAGCTGCACTATCCAGGAGCATGGAGAGGTCGCCTCCCCCACCTGAGGTGGGAAAAGAGAAGGTTTCTTCCATCTAAGGATATCTCGCCCAGCTTCCTCAAATGAGATCACATAGCTAGAGGCCATGATGGCGACAGGTTGCTGTGTTTATTTCAAGGACTAGGAAGAGAAAAAGGGTCTCAAACAGAATCATTTGGGATGCAGTGAATTTGAGATGAGAATAGCCACAGTTCCGTGAAAGTCAGAAAGGGGTCGGTATCCAGGGACTGAGGCAGGCAGGGCACATAAAAAACCTAAGCCCTGAATCCAGGAGACTGGTGGGAGATCCTGAGCTACATGAGGGGTTCCTGAGAATAAGTCACGAAGGACCACATCCAGGAGCCTCTTGCTCTCCACAGCCTCCCAATTCATTATGTAATGGCCGTTCACACGGCCCCACATGGGCTAGCACAGAGCAAGACCCTGAGGACACAACAGAGATTGGGGATAAGACTGCCAGCTCTTGGGATCAGGAAGGAAGCCCTTAAACTGCCCAGGAAACTGTACGCCCTTGTTGTTCCTCTCAGCCCCAGCCTCACTACAGCCACATGAAGCTCAGCCCCTCTATACAGGGCCTTTGCATGTCCAGGGCTCTCCCACACAAGCCTAGCTTTAGCCTGGTTTGCTCCTCACTTTCACAGCTCAGCTGCAAGGTCTCTTCCCTAAGGCAGCCTTTCCTGACCTATGTAACCACCCCCATTCCCAGGCCTCCCCTTTGCCACTTTTGTCCTTGTCAGGATTTTACATTTATGAATAGGTTCTGTTACATTTATGGATAGGCTCTCAGGAACCCCTCAGAACCTATCCACAAATGTAGGAACTTATAGGTTACATTTATAGATAGGTTCTAGTCTCCTTAGAGCAGAGACTGCTGGGTTTTGTTCTCCATTGTACTAATAGAGCTAAGTATGTGATGACCCCGGAATGAATGAATGAATGAATGAATGAATGAATGGCAAAGAAAATGCATGCTGGCAATGCTGAGGTCAAAGGTTGACAGGTTCACCCTGAAGGAGAGTATGGGAGAGGAGTGGGGAGGAAGTTAGAGATGTCCTTAAAAAGAAGGGTGGGGGCAGGAGGAGGGGGTGAGGTACAACATGTGGGTGGCAAGTACTTCTTGGAGTGAGAGCCAACCCCTAGAGTGCCAGGAAGCAGAAAGGCTGAGAACCTCGCACCTGTTTCTGCTCAGGGAGTGAAGGGAGGCCCAGGAACCTCCATCTCTGGGAAGGGGAGGGAAGGGGAGAGCCCAGCTTGGGAGGAGGGGTTGATCAGCGGCAGTTTCACAGTGGATCCGTGTGTGGGTAGGAGGGCTTAGGCAGTGGCTTCTGGGCAGTGGCTTGTGTCCAGATCAGAAGGGAAGATGCCAAGGCTGGCCACTCTGAGTTGGAACACAGCCCCAGATGGCAGAAGCCAAGAGGGTGGCTGAGTGGAGAGTGAGTGGCTGAGCAGAGGGTGAGCGGCCTCCCGGGAAGGGCACCAGGACACAGACAGGCCATGAGCACTGGCCCTGTACATGCAGATACCAGTCCACGAGCAGGCCAAGCTGCCAGACTACAGGACAAGAGTCACATCTGTATAGTGAGCCTCGGGGGCCCCAGGGCCTCTGCCAACAGCGCAGGGGACCCAGGGCAGGGAGCACGTGCACCTGCGTCCTGGGCCACAGCTGAGGCCAGACCCAGCCTAGGATCTATGTCCTCACTTGTCCTTGCCTCCCAGGAGAGCCAGCCTAGGTGTAAGCAAAAAAAAAAAGGAGTAAAGCAAGAACCCAGGGCATGAAGTTGGACTCCTCTACACCACATGGATCAAGACATAAAAGAGTTAAAAACTACAAAACATTTAGAAAAAAAAATACAGAGGAGCTTCTTGATGTACTCAACTGCGCAGTCCTGACTATGATGCCAAAATGATAGACCACAAAAGATAAATTGGACTTTATGAAAATTTCAACTTTTATGCCACAGCAAATAAATTATGAATGGAGTAAAAAGGCAATCCTTAGCATGGAAGAAGATTACTGCAAATCATTTATCAGATATCCAGAATTTATAAAGAACGCCCACACCTCAATAGGAACAACCCAATTCAAAAATGGACAAAAGCTGGGCATGGTGGCACACACCTGTAATCCCAGCACTCGTGAGGCTAAAGCAAGAGGATCGCTGTGAGTTCAAGGCCAGCTTAGGCTACAAAGTGAGCTCAAGGCCAGCCTGCACTACACAGCGAGAGCCTGTCCCCCCAGAAAAATGGGCAAAGGACTTGCATAGACATTTCTCACTATGTGCTGGCAAGAACAGAAAAAGATGTTTAACATCTTGAATCATTGAGAAAGTACGAATGCAAATCACAATGAAAGTCAGTCACAGGGGCATGCATCTGTAACCCAGGCTACTCAAGAACACATTTAAGACCAACCTGAGCCACTTAGCCAAACTCTGATTCAGAATAAAATGAACAGAGTACCCCAGAGGAATAACACTTGCCTAGCACACATGAAATCTTGAGTTCTATCTACACACATACACACACATACACATACACACACACACAATGCAATACAACTTTACATTGATTATGATGGCCACTATAGTCCAAAGTGATATGCGTAGGTGAGGGTGTGGAGAAGCTGTGCAGGACTGGTGGGAATGGAGTATGGAAAACAACATGGCAGTTCCTGGAAAACATCACACAGAATCCACTTCCGGTTCGGGCTGACAGGAACTGAGAACAGGGACCAAAACAGACTTGCTGTCCCGTAACCAAAGCAGAATTACATTCCACAGCCTAAAGACAGAAGCAGCCCGAGTGTCCAGGAGTAGACACAGAATGGGATATGATTTAAAAGGAGGGAGACTCTAACCACATGGATGAACCTGAGTAAAATAAGCCCAGTCACAAAAACAAAGACTGCGTGATTCCACTCACGAGGTCCCTAAACAGTCTAATTTACAGCAATAGAAAGTAGAACGAGAGGAGTAGGAAAAGGGAAGTCAGTGTTTAAAGGGTCAGAGTCTCCATTCCAGGAGAGCAAACTGGTTTGCTATTTGTTTTGTAGTACTTAAGTTTGAACCCAGGACCTTCATACTGAGATACATCCCAGGCCTTTTTTATTTTGAAACAGGCCTCTGGGGCCGGGGAGATGGCTCAGTAGGATAAGTGCTTGACTGGCAAACACAGGATCTGAGTTCAATCCCCGGTTCCGCCAAAAAAAGAAAGAAAAGAAACAGGCCTCAGTAAGTCACTAACTTGCTCAGGGAAGCTAGGCTCGGATTTACAGTCCTCCTACCTCAGTCTCTTGGAGAACTGTGACTGCAGGTATGTGACACCACACCTAGCTAAGATGCAAAGACTGTACCAAAGGCTGGTGCTCACAACTGCACAAGGGGGTCTGCCCATTAGCTCAGTTGTTCAAGCTCCTGCTCATGCAAATGCAGTCAGGCGAAGGATACTGTCTGTTTGATCCCCACCTCCTCCTGTATTACAGACCCGCCCTTAAGGCAGCCTGAGCCAGTGGGGTGGTGGTGGGGGGTGGGGGGAGGGATCATTCTCAACTTTAGACTGGGCATGATGGTGCACGCCTGCAATCCCAGCTCTTGGGAGGGTGTAAACAGGCGGATCACTACAAGTCTGATCTAGCAGTGAGACCCTGAACACCCTGTAGATCCTTCCCTAAAAAATTTAAACAACAGCACGACAATGCGAATGTGCTTGATGCCCCTAAAAATTGTTAAAATGTTACATTTTATATTATATGTCTATTTCACAACGATATATTTATTTTAACAAAAAGAGTCCAGAGTCCAAGCAGAGCCCTGGGTGCCCCTAGTACTCCCAGTACTGAGTGTAAAGGGACCAAACAGCTAGGAGTTGCCCCCATGTTGTGCTGTGTGGTTGTTTAAGGCATAGCCATGCGGTGTTCATGTCATCCTTAGGGGTATTTCACATAGAAATAAATTTTCAGATTAGAACAATTTCTGGTTAGACTCAATTTAGGACTTGGAAAGAATCACAGCAACCTCTCCACACCCCTCATCCCCACCCAAGCCCACCCCACTTCCCACCCTACTGCCCTCACAGTAGCTGCACTGCCAGCTGGGCTGGGGGCCCAGGAGGGTGCTGGGTAGAAAGGGCAGCAGGGCAGGCTCCTGGGATAAGGGACAGAATGGAAAGGGTAGAGGCCACACCAAAGGTCCACAGAGAGCCAGGGAGAGCAGTGTGACATGGAATACAATCCTATGCATCCAGGACACATGGGAAAGATAGAGAGGTGAATGCCTCCTCCCAATCATGTCCACCCAGAGCTCACGAACATGGCCTTATTTGGAAGAGGAGTCTTTGCAGATAAGTTAATTACATGAAAAGACCTTGAGATGTGATCATCACGGCTTACCCAGTGGGCCCTGAATCTATGATAAGCATCCTCACAGGAGAGTCTAAAGGGAATCTAGGGCTAGAGCAGAAGACCATGTGACACTGGGGACAGACTGGAACGATGCGGCTACAAGCCAAGGAATGCTAAGGACTGCATCGGACACCAGAGCCAGGAGATGCCTGGAACAGACCTCTCCTCAGAGCTTCTCAAGGAGTCAGTCCTGCCAACACCTCGATCTAGACTCCTGGCTTCCCCACCTGTGAGACAGTACATTTCTGGTGTTTGGGGCCATGAGGAAAGCCCCACAGGGAACAAAGGCCTGATCTCTCCTAGGTGATGGGATGGCAAAGCCAAACAGGGCCAAGGCTGCCTGTTTTGTCTATGTTCCTCTCTGCGCATAGCCCAGTGTTCCCCGGCTGCGTTAATAATTCCCCAGGGAGTCAGAGACAATAAGGAATGTCAAAATGAGGACAGAGGGGACAGTAAGGATTGAGGCCTGGCCTCCAGCTTCCTGTCTGGTCCAAGGCAGAGGGCCTACCCCTGCCCCAACCAGACTTGGGCCAGGGAAGATGTCCAAGACCACAGCGGCCCTGTCCAGGGGACCCCATGCCAGCAATCCTGATAATACAGCAACTCCACTGCCTATGACGCACCCACTAGCCGTTCCCACCTCCAGGACAGCTGAGTAACCACCCTCAGTGGAAAGTTCCTTGTCGGAGATTCTCCCTGCCGAAACACAAGCTCTTGGAACAAGATAAAACTGCTTAATTTGTAAACGCCACAAAGCCAGTCTAGAACAAAAGAACCCCGGCCCTTGGCTTGAGGGACAAACTTCTGTGCCTCAGCAGCCTGTGCCTGTTTCATGACTCACGTCAGCCCTGCTGACAAGCTCACTGCATCTTCCCAGGGGTGGTGGCAGCCTCAGAGGGGGCTGGGGAGGATCCCAGGCCAGCTCACACACCAGGATGGGGGAGCAGATCTCAGGGCTGACCTGGCCCAAAGCCCCTGGCATGGACCCACCAGGACAGAAGCACACTGTCCAACCAGCCACTCCTGAGCAGCTGATCAGACAGACCTCACCTACCAGCCAGCAGGGCAGAAGTGACATGGCAGCCATGCTGGACACTGGTGGCCAGAATGCAGGGAAGGCTCAGAAGCCCCCTGGATAGGAGGGATACCACCTGCGGCGCCCAGCCAGTACAATGCCCTCGCTCCGCATTTGAGAAAGCTAAGGCCCAAAATGAGGCTTTTCTTTCTGGTACCAGGAATTAAACTCATAACCTGGCACTTGCCAGGCAGGCACTGTGCCACTGAGTTATAACCCTGGCTCCTGAGGCCCAAACTATAAAGTGATCTGTTCACGATCATCCAGAAGGATAGGACAAAGATTTATTTCCCCAGGGGTGAAGTTAAGACTTTCTCTATAGTCAAGGGACAAAGTAAAGGCAGGTTTGGGGGTACACACTATTATCTCACATGCTGGGGGACTATCGTGGGAGGATCACAAGTTTAAGCCCAAGCTGGGCAATTTAGCAAACTTAGCAAGACCCTGTCTCAAAAAATAAATAAATAAAAAGGGCTAGGCTTGTAGCTCAGTGTGAAGCCCTTGGGTTCAGTCTCCAACGCCACACATACTATTAAAGTGGAGGTCAGCCCAGGTGAGGAAACCCTGGGGAAACAGCTGGGGATTATTGCCTTCCTCTCTCTCTCCCAGTGTAGCCTGTGAGGACCTGAGTTTTGGGAAATGAAGTTTTACAAATCAAACCAGAACCAAGCAGAGATTGCACTAAAAACAGCAGCGCCTCACCGGGCACCTCCTGGGAAAAGGTGCCCACCTCATGCTGGCAGCTCTGCCCTCGGTGGAGGGCAGCAGTGATCAGACAGCCAGGAAGGTGCAGAGCCCTTCTCAAAGGCTGCTTTGTTCTGCTCAGGGAGAGGCTCAGAGTCTGGTCAGCCCGGGAGGCTTCAGGCCCTCTTCCCAGTCCTCCAGGGGGCCCACCTTGCCTTTGTGGCCTCAGATCACCCACCAGGCCTCGCGGTGTTGTCTTTATAGACTCCTGTGACAGGGTTGTGCTTTGGTGGTAGGGCGCTTGCCTGGCATACACAAGACCCTAGGGTTCATCCCAAACACTGAAAAATAAATGAATGAATGAAAGCTATACCCAAGGCTCCCAGAGGCCCCTGCCACTGTCCCAAAGCTGGTGGCTGAGGAAGCGGGGGTCCCTCTCCTGGGGAGAAGCAATCGGCTCCAAAGACCACTCCACACACTCAGTCCTAAGGAGGGTCTCCCTCAGTGCCCTCTGCAGACCGGGCACAGGTACCCGTCACTTCCAGCGGGCCTAGGTCACTGAGCCCAAGCACAGAGGGGCCACACTTTCACCCCTGACACAGCATCCTCCTGCTGGTCTCTATGGCTGCCTCATCTTTCCAGGTGTCCGTCTGTCTGTCTGCGGTGTCTATTAATGCTTGCCCCATTGGATTGTGGCTCCTCACAGCCCAATATCACATTAGGAGCCTGAGTGGTCCCCAGAGCAGCAGGGGAGAGGGTGAAGAGACAATAGGAGAGGGGCACTGGGTTGGGTCTTCCTTCTCTCTGGTTCTTAGGGACCACACCCCCAACACACACAGGGTGGCAACTGGCAAGCCAACACCAATGGCACCCCACAGAGCAGCATCCTTGGCCTCACTGTGATCCCGCAGCAGCTCAGAACACAGGACGCTCGGAGCCTAGCTCGTGGTCTCAGCAGTCCTCATGGCAAGCCCCAGCACCGGGGCTGTCAGCTGCACCAGAAGTGACAGGCAGGGTGATAACTGGTGGTCAGTGATGACCACAGCCCCATAGAGCATGTGCCAGGCAAGAGCTGAGAGGTCTGAGCAGGGAAACGGTTTCCTGGACTCTGGGAGGCTGAGGCAGGAGGATGAAGTGTTGAAGTCCAGCCTAGGAAATTTAGCGATGTAGAGAGGCTGTGGGGGCGGGGTAGGAATGGGGGGCTCTCAGAAGGAAGGCCTTGGGTTCAGTCTCCAGCATTGCAAAGTCAGCTCAGTTAGGAATCACAGCTCGAAGGAAGGAGGGGATCCTTTCCCCTCATTTATCCATTCATGCCTGTGAACCATGGGTCTGTGCTATGTGTGCACGCATGCGTGTGAACATGCACACGCATACCACGCGCACACGCACATGCACGAAGAAACACACATGTACCTCCTCCCCGCGCCGGGAGCCTCCATCTCTATAATCAACTGCTGGCGAGGCCCAGAAATGCTATTTCAGGGAGGAGACCAAAGCGGCCTTGAAGACAGGCTCTGACTGGCAGCAAAGTAACCAACCACATATTGGACAAGCCCACCCAGCCACCCGAGCACCGCAGTGGGCTTCCCACCCTTTCCCTAGATCTTGGTGCCCACCGTTTGGATTTTTACAGTGGTCGCAGATGCAAAAGTGGCATGTTAAAAAAAAAAATGAAAGAAAAATAGCAAGAGGAGAGGAGCGCAGAGTTTAAATAAAAGCCAGACTTCGTAAAGCTCCGTTTGGGGAGCAACATTCCACCCCACAAATTCAGAACAATCAAAAGCAAAAAAAGTATTTCTCCAAAATAAGTATGAGTGACCCTTGGGCGCAAAGCTCCCTAAAGCATCAATAAAGCTCAGAGTCCAGCGCACCGGGCCTGGGGGAACCGACGAGGAGCAGTCTGCCTACCTGTGATCCGGTCCCTCTCCATTCTTACGGATATATTTAGCAGCAGGCAGGCGGGCGGGAGTCCGGGAGTCCGGGCTTCCCCAGTTCAGAGGCGGCTCCCTTCTCACCCCTGTCGCCCTCCCTCTTTCTGCCTCCTCCTTCTCCTCCTCTTCGTCCTCCTCCTCCTCCAAAAACACTCTTTGTCTGGTCTAATTTCTTCAATCTGTTGCAATCACGAATACATCCAAATTACCACATTTCCATGTGTGGATCATATGTTTGTGCTCCAAACTGAAGTAGCATTGTCTCTTCAAAACAGGAGGGAAAAGGAAGCCAAAAGAGAGGGGGGAAGAAGTCAGGGCAGAGGGCTAAAGGAGGGCTGCGAAGGGATCCGGAGGCGCCTCAGTGCCCCCCACACGCGAGGACAGCCAGCCTTCCGTGCGGTGGCTTCAGTGGTCCAGCGTGCAGCTTCCGGAGGCGCGGGCTCCTGTCTCCACCCCCTTCAGCCCCCGCCGCCCTGCGTCTCGCTGCTCCTTTTTAATATCCACTTGGAGATGCTTAACTTAGGCTCTTGGAAACCAACTCGTGGAGTCAAATTCCTGGCGACTTCCAAAGTCTTTCATTTCCCCAGTCCGGCGATGTTGCGATTTCCTTCAGTTTAAGTGTTTTAAAAGCCTAGTTCCTGCCTTGCTTTCTTCAGCCTGGGCTAGCCCAGCTCTGCACCCTACAACTGGGCTGAGCTGGGTGGGAGGATGGCCATGTCCCTGTCCCTGCAAGCAGGCGGGTTGAGGGAAGGTTCCAGAGCACCTGCCCAAGATGCACACCGCCCTTTCAAGTCACCCCTCTCCCATGAGCCTGTGGTGTCAGAAGGAGCTGCTGTCCCCACCCCAGCCTCGAGGGCCAGCCGGATGGAGGCTTCCTGGAAGATTCCTACCACACAAGCATGAGTCAGTAAGTCTCAGCAGTCCCCTGGGAGGGAGCATTCTCTTGCTGCCTATTTCCCCAGACTCAGCGGGCTTGGGAACAAGGGTGAGGCCAGGGGCTCAGCACTGTTTCATGCTGGGCTCTGTTTCTTGGAGTCCCAGGGAGCATTCACCTGGCAACCTGTGTATCCCTACTAGCACCAGAATCTGAGCTGGAGCACAGCTGGCGGCGGGAGGGAGTGAGGGCATCCTTGCCTGGAGGGTCCACTCAAACCTCAAAGATACATTTTGCTTCCCCAATTCTATTTAAAGGAAATAAATATATATTCATGCCAACCCTAGAGCCCAGGCTATTTCAGCTTCTCTTAGAAAAGGGAGGACATCTGACTAGACTGGGGAAGCCTTCCTCCCTGACCACTGGGGTTGGACTGAAGACCAATGCCCTCACTGGACAAAATGTGCATCGTCTCATCGCTTTGGTCCCCGTGGCCATGTCAAGCATTTTTATAATTTCCCTCCTCCTAGGAGGTCTCTGAGTTTATAGTCCGTGCCCCACAGGGCCACTGGAGTTATGTGTGGCCAGGCAAGAGTTATGTACAGCACTCTAGATGACAGAGCCCAAGGCCAGGACTGTTATCACCCTGCATCGGGCGGAACCCTGAGAGCATTTCTCACAGCAAAGGCATCTTCTTGTGGGGGGTGGGGGACAATTCCTAGCCTTCTGAGAGATACCAAAGTAGCAACCAACCCCTCCCAGGGCAGCCTGTACAGTGTCTGATTGGTGAGAGGGACCAGAGGCTCTCAGCCACTGACCCCACCCCACTCCTAGGTCACATCCGAATTTCTAGAATCCATGACTCTGACCTTGTTTGGAAAACGATCTTACAAATGTGCATAAGGGCAGGATCTTGAGACTGAGCGATTACCTGGGTAGGCCCTAAAGGTCACCATTAAATTCAGGGAAGAGGGAGGTCTGTTTTGTTTTGCAGTACTAAGGATTGTCCCCAGGGCCTCTGCACTGACCAGCATCCCCAGGCCTTTTTAGTTTTTGAAACAAGGTCTCACTAAGTCACTCCATGGCCCAGACTATGCTCAAATTTGTGTGTGATTCTCTTGCCTCAAGTGCTGGGATTACAGGCATGGGGCACTCACTGTGCCCAGACAGAAGAGGGAGAGATGAGAGGAGCAGACAGGAGAGGGGAGCCGGCAGGGACAGCATGGGAGATGCTTCCTGGACACTACAGTGACTCAGCCACAGCCAGGGAATAAGCAGAGCCACAGAAGCTAGAAGAGGCAGGAACAGATCCCCCCAGAACCTCTGGAGCGAACTCAGCCTCCCCCGCACCTGGCACCTGGCTTTCAGATCAGCAGTGCTGAGTTCAGGCCTGTGGCCTCCGGAGCCACTGGTGGTATGTAAATCCACTCAGTGTGTATCCACAGGACATGACGGCAGGCAACCCTAACACGCCGAAGAGCCACTGTTCCAGCAGCTGCTTTCTGTCATATATTTTTTTTAAAAACATATGTGAGACCATTATGAACTATCACTGGCACAGAACCATGAGACTCACAGAGGTTTTTCAGTTTATATATTTACTGTCTTTTTTGACTTTTTAAAAAAATTGTCCTTCATATGAGAACTTGTACTGTAACGTCATGTAACTCGGTAGTGTCCCAAATTTTCTGATCA
>NDGN011391277.1:0-10148 GCA_002564285.1 Tympanoctomys barrerae
AAAAAAAAAAAAAAAAGAGAAAAAAAGATAAAATAGCAATGAAACAGTTACAAAACAGATTAGTAGGATAGTTACAATATTTAATACATTGCATATTGTTGTCTTCGTAGTAATTATTAAGAGTTATTTCTTTTTAGCACCAGCCCCAGGAAATATAAAATATAAATGACCCTAATTTTCTTTTGTTTTGGTATTAATGGAGATTGAACTCATGGGGTCAACAAGTTTCTTAGGCTGGGCTTGAATTAGTAGTCCTCTTGCCTCAGCCACCCTATGTTGGGGTTGAAGGCATATATCATTCATGGCTCAAAGACTAATTTTTTATATAAAGATATATAAAAGTGGATATATCTTAATGGAGCCCTCAAAAATATTAGGATTTAAGAGATTGTCTCAAAATTTGAAAAAAAAATTAAATGTATGTGTCAATCTGAGTCCCAAAGCATTATCTTTATGGACGTGATTTCAGTCAGTGTTTTATATAATCAATATGATTACTGCTATCATAGTGGCCCCCAAAAAGCTAGAAAAGAAGCCAAGAGGAAGAGAAGGTAAAGAAGACAATCACAATAAAAAAGAAGTAGAAAATTGTGGAGAAATGTGAGAGTGGTATTCATGTGACTGATTTCACTAATATATACAGCATATCAAAATTCACTGTCTCAACAGTCTTACAGAGAAAATATTTGTAAGAAAGCCAATGATGCTAAGTGTGTTAAATTAGTTATGATTAACATTTATTACAAAAACTTAGATTAGGATAGATAAATAAAAGGCAGATGCCGGGTTATGGCCTGAGTCTATAATTTGTGAAAAGGTTAGGGCTATAAAATGGAGATCTCATGAAGGATAATCCATCAATAAGTGATAATGGTGAAATATTTTGTGCTGGTAAGGAGTGGTTTGAGAATTTCAAAGTAAGAACTGGAGTTCACAGCGTAACTAGGGATAGTGAAGTAGCCAGTGCTGATGAGAGGGCTGCTGAAAATTACATACACTACTTAAAAACAGTGACACAGAGGTATGGGCTTTGGAGTCAGATTGCTTGAGGTTGCATTCAGTTTTTGTTTTGTTTTGATGTTGTGATGCTGGGGATTGAACCCAGGGTCTTCACATTGAGCTACATCTCAAATTCCTTTTTTTACCCCTCTCCTCTCCTTCCTCTTTTCTTCTTTCCTCTCTCACTCCCTTCTTTCCTTTCTTTCTTCCTTCCATTTTGAGGTGATCTTCTTGCCTCAACCTCCCAGGGTATAAATTCAGTTTTGTTTACTAGCCATCTGATCCCAAGCAAGTGTAACTTGACCTTTTAGGTTCTAAGTTCTCATTTATAGAACAGAGATTGTAATAGTCCCTGCCAGGTGGGTGAGATAATGTGCTTACTCACAAAAAATACTCAGTAAATGTTGACTATTGTCATTTTACCTCCAATAACTATATATATTATATATATATATATAGAGAGAGAGAGAGAGAGAAAGAGCCATATTTCCACATATGCCTAGTTTATTTATAGTGATTAAAAGTTATCTTTCATCATTTAAATTATTATATTAATTGTTTTTATGTACACAGTAGTGTTAATTATATTCTCATGTAATGGATCTTCAGAGCTTTTTCTTTTTACAAACTGAAACTACACTTACTGAACAATTCTCTTTTTCCTCTTCCCAGTTTCTGGTGCCCGCTATTTAACTTTCTTTAGATACACCTATATGTCTATAGAATCATTTAGTATTTGTCTTTCTGTGATTAGCTCATTTCCCTTAGCATAAGACTTACCTTCAAGGTTCATCCATTTGTAGATGTGACAGGGTTTCCTTCTTAAAGGCTAAATAACACTCAAAATTTCTTTTTCTATTCATTCACTGTTGACTGTGAATGAAAATGAAAAATAGAACCAAAAGTAAGTTTCAGATTTCTCTCCCACCATCCCTCTCTGTCTTGTCTCCCTCCTTCTCTCTTTCTCTCTTTTCCTCCTCTTTCTCCTTTCTCTTATTGGTAGCACTGGGAATCAGACCCAAGGCCTCACATATGCTAGGAAAATGTTTACTACTAGCTACCTTTCCAGCCTTTTTTTGAAAAAGTAAGATGCAGTTCATTCAACTGACCCATTTAAAGTGTTCTGTCCAGTACTTTTAGTATATTTATAGAGCTGTACAACCATTAATTGCCTCAGTCAGTTTTAAAGTATTTTCATCACTCCAGAAAAGAAATGTATGCTTATTAACAGTTATTCCTCAATCTTGTAACTCTACCAGCCTTAGGCAACCACTCTTCTATTTTTTACAGTGAATTTGGCTATTTTGGGCATTTCATATAAATAGAACGGTACAATAGGTGGCTTTTTATGTTATTACCATAATGTTTTCAAGGTTCACCCATGTTGTACTGTGTATCATTACTTTGTTCCTACTGCTTAACATTCCTTTATATGGACATGCTACTTTTTAAGTTCACCTGTTAATTGATGGGCATTTCGGTGGTTTCTACTTTTTACCTATGAATAATTTTGTTTTGAACATGCGTACAAGTTTTTATGAGAACAAAAGCTTTTCTTCTTTGGGTATAAAGCCAGAAGTAGAATTGCTAGATCATATGATAATTGTTTAATTTTTTTGAGGAAATGTGAACTGTTTGCCATAATGGCTGTACCATTTCATATTTCTACCAGTAGTGTATCAGGGTTATGATTTTTCTACATTCTTTTTTTCCCCCAAAATGTATTTAGTACAGGGTCTACAGGGTCTCACTACACAGATTGAACTCATAGCGATCCTCCTGTTTTCAGCCTCCCAAGGGCTGTGATTACAGGCGTGTGCTACCACGCCCAGCCTCAGTCCCAGTCTCAGCGTACCCTGGGGGCAGGGCCAGCATGGCATGCTGGTGATCAAGCCCTGGTAGTTGCACCTGCCTAAGCAGGCACTTTAGTCCACTGAGCTATCTGGCTGGCCCAATTTTTCCACATTCTTATGATAACTATTTTTTAAGCCATATTATTGGGATCTTGTTTTGATTTGATTTGCATTTCCTAAGGGCTAATGATGCTGAGCATCTTCCATGGGTTTATTGCCCATCTTGTTACTAATTTTATGTATCTATTTACAGTTTTCTGTGTATCTTAGTAATATCATTCTTTAATAGAATGTGGTACTCCGTACCTAAAGATGTTTATTAATACTGATTTGTTAGCTACATATAACCAGAGGTTTTTTTTTTTAAATTTTTTTTATTTTAGGGAAAGGTCTACAGGGTGTTCAGGGTGTCACTACTAGATTGCACTCATAATGATCCTCCTGTTTACAGCCTCCCAAATGCTGGGATTATAGGAGCTACTGGAGCATGACACGCCCAGTCTCAATTGTTGTTTTAGCATGCCCTGGGGCCAGGCCAGCACAGCAGGCCCAGGATTGAATCCCTGGCCCCTGCATCTGCTTGCCTGTGCTTTAATCCACTGAGCTATTTGACTGGCCTTTTTTTTTTTTTTTTTTTNTCTCGTAAACAGTCTTAAAAGAGCTTGAAAATATGACTTAACCTTTTTCGGTACTGGGGATTGAACTCGGGATCTTATGCTTGCCAGGCGGGTACTTATGCCACTGTGCTATCTCCCCAGCCCTTGACTTAACTTTTTGTTCTTTACTTTTTTAGCTACTTCTGTCAAGTGCTCATTGAGAATATTCAGAAAAATAACATTTTCCAAGAATATTCAGAGGAAACTAGACTGAGGACTTAGGACATATTTACAGAACAGTTAATGGTTACAGTTACAGTTGATGCTAGCTCTGGGGATATGGCAGTGAATAAAGTCTACTTTCATTTGAATTCTAGTGGGTTGAGAGAAAAAAGCCTAACTGTAAAGGGAAAGGCAGTGGCTAACAGGGAGGAGCTATTTCAGATATAACCAGTTAACCTATGCCTCTATAGTGAAGTGAAAGTTGAGAAGAGATCTTAATTAATAAAGGGGCAAGTCATATTGATAATTCAAAGGCATAAAACTTTAGGGGACTCCCAGAACTACTTTAGAAAATGGCAAGAACAGTGGAACAAATGTGTCCAAAGCAAGGGAGAATATATTGAGGGGATTAATGGCAGTATGTATTTTACTATAATAATTCTTATAAATTTAAACATTCATGATATTTTTAATGAAACTGTGCATATGTTTTAGCAGTGTTGTAGTTATCTTAATTTGTGTAAATACACTCTGTTGTACACTCTGTTGCACAGCAACAAAATCACCTATGATACATTTCTCTGAATGTGTCTTTGTTAAGTGCCACCTGACTATAGTACACTTTAAGATGGCTATTAGACAACAAGAGGAGATATGAAGTAACTTGTACATACCAATTTGAAATTCAGGAAAGTTCAGAGATATAATTTTGAGTTATATTAATTAGCTTCCTGTAACTATAATGGAATATATTGAGATAATTAACTTAGAAAAGATTTATTTTTGGCTCATGATTCCAGAGTTTCTATTCCAAGGTTGGGTAGCTTTGGGTCTCAGGTGTGGATGATAATGTCATAGTAGAAGCATGCAGGAGAGTAAACCACTTATATCTTGAAACCAGTAAGCAGAGGAAGAGAACAGAAGTGGGCCCCCACAATTCCCTTAAAAAGTATTCTTCAGGAAGGTAATGTCCCTCCTTCTAAAAGTTCTATAATCTCCTGATAGTGCCACCCATACCTTTAATGCACTGACCTTTGGAGAACACTTATCCACATCATAATGGAATCATTAGCATAGGGAAAGCCATGGGATATTGTGATGTGTCACAGAAGAGATCTGACAACTGAGCCAGGGACACTCAAAGAACTTGAGAAGCTCAAAGGAGCAGCCAGTAAGGCAGAAAGACCAAGACAAGGTACAGTACTGGAGACCAAGTGGCCAGTTGAGGAGATAATCACCTTGAATCCTAGAGTCTAATCATGTTTTGATTCTTAATAAGTGTGGGACATTACATGGTAAACTTCACTTTTCTGTGCCTTGGACTGATAGCAGAAGAAGGGCTTAACTTCATTGTCTTTAAGTTTTTCCATCATTAAGATAAACATACATTATGATAAACAAGCATTTTCATGATTTATCCCATGTCACCGTAACAAATTTATGTGACCTATGTCTTTATACACATTCCACACATGGAGAGATTAAAGATGTGGAGAAACATTGTCAGTGAGAAATTTGAATGGCAACATGTTTGATCTTGAAGCCTGTGTTTTCTGTTTAACAACTACTTTGTTACCCTGCTATTCTTGATCTCTGTGATTCTGAACACATAAAATGCATTAAATTAATTCAATAGATATTTTATATGTACTTGCCACACCACTGTTCTCAGTGCTGGGGATAGAGTTGTGACAAAAGAGTCCTGGCCCTCATAGGTCTTTCATTCTAGTGGAGGAAAATGACAGTAAGCAAATGAACTAACTAGTAAATAATATGCTGTTACTACTAGAAAGCAAAAAAAACAGTATATGTTGTGAAGAAGATCAAGAATAGCCCCCTTATTTGAGTAGAGAAACAAATTATCTAAAGAAGCCACAAAAAGATGTGGTAGAAGAGTTCAGAGCAGAGAGACAGTAAAGAGATAACAAGCGGGTGTGCTTGAGGGACAACAGGAAGACTGTAGGTAGGTAGGACATTTCAAATAAAATGTACCAAGTCCTGGTTTGTGTTAGGCCTATACTGGCTACATCCCCTGAGGTCACCTTAATGTTGTAATTAAGAAAGAGTTGAACTAAAGAGAACAATTTAGAAGTTGATGAGTAGGTATAAAAATAAGAGTTTGAGATTCTGGTAATTGCAACCCCTCAAATATTCATTTATTATGGAAAGAAACTGCGTGTGTGTTTCTGTCATCTTTCCTCATCACTAGATACTAGTTGTACTCAGGCGCTTCCCAGCCAGACTTCCTGCTGATCAAAACCTGCTTGCCTTTGGAAAATCAGACAGGAGCCAAGTCTTACCCTAATGAGACCATCTGTTTTTAGAGCCACAGATGCTGTCCTTACAATTGCAACCCAACACAACTGGAATGATTTATTCATCTGCAGGTAACATTTGTGCACCAGCATTCTAGCAAAGTATGGTATCAGCTTTACAGTTAATGAAGCATCCAACGCAGGTGGTAAGCTTGCTGCTAAGGCTGCTTCTGGCTTAGAAATGGCTGATAGGCAGGTGGAAGTAAACTGTTAGCCCAGAGAGTGTAGCTACTGAAGAAGAAACAAATGAATATTGGCAACAAATCTTCTCATCCAGTAGAGTCCTGGTGCATGCAGCGTTTGAGATCACTTAACTTAGGTGATACTTTAAGTTAACTGTTACACCACTGTTGTTGTAGTAGATGAGGAAATTAAAACCCAGAGAATGGAAAAGACTTAATTTAAATTGCACAGTACAGAGCACATCCAGAACTAGAGCTCAGGTATTCTAATTCCTAGTGCTTACCTCCTATATTTTGTTGTGTTATGAAAAAGATTAAAATGGAATCCAAAGACAAGTGGCATTATCATTTTTTGCTTAGTTGATAACTTGCTTTGCTATCTTGAGCAATAGCTTTTTATCCTTTAACTCATTGTTTTTCTTTTTTTAGAGGGGGTCTAGCTTTGTAGTTCAGGCTGGCCTTGAATACACTATGTAGTCCATAGTGGCCTCAAACTCAACTGAAGATCCTCCTGACTTAGCTTCCTGAGTGCTGGGATTACAGGCATGCACCATCACACTCAGACTGATTTTTTTCTTTTCTTGAACCTCTATTCATGTCTGTAAAAATGAGGATAGCACTTATTCTGAATTATTTTAGGGATTAAATAAGATAAAATAGTTAAAATCTGCTTAGGTCTTATTTGATAATCACAGAGTGCTATACAAATGCTAATTGTTTAAGTTCAGTGGAACAAACACTAAGGATCTACCTTGTGTCCGTGGTTTCTAGGCTCTTTTATTATCTTACTTAATCTATAAATTTATTTCTGTCTCTTCTTATTTTAAGGATCTTACTAGTATAACAGTTTCTATTTTTTCTTGCTTTTCTCCTCTCTTCTTTCTCCTCCCTAGTGTGACAGGTTTTTTTCCTCTCATGACAGATTCCTTTCATAGAAAAATCCATGATCAAAATGCTTGCTACAGGAAAAAAAGATAGATAAATTGAAGTGAAGAAGGATATAGATTATTCTCGAAGGAACAAGGATCACTAGTTGGAGAGGGAAAAGAGGGAGAGGGAAAAGAGGGAGAGGGAGAAGTATTAAGAAAAGGAATTAGGATGTGTAATGTGCATGTACCAACTTCACACAAGGAATATAAACATGTACTGTGAACACAGAAAGAAAGGGGATCAAGAGATGGGTGGAGCAGGAAGGAGGGAAGAGAAAGGGGATGAAAAAAGGAATTAAGATGTGATAGCTAGGGGCAGGGGAGATGGCTCAGTGGAATAAGCGCTTCCCTGGCAAGTGCAAGGGCCTGAATTTAATCCCCCGGTTCTGCAAAAAATAAATAAATAAATAAATAAATAAATAAATAAAAAAGATGTGATAGGTACATGCACCAACTCCACACAAGGAATGCACACATTGTGTATCACACACACGTACTAATAAACTAATATAGGATATTTAGCTTATGATATTACTTTCAGAAAAAATCTAGACTACTTATGTGAACTTGTAGAGCTATAGTGAATACATTTGAAACTCTTCTGAGGCTTGGCCTTTGCCCCTTCTAACAATGTGCTTTGGGATCTTCTGTTTAGAGAGGAGGTTGTCACCTTAAGCAAGCTTGGTTTTCCTTTTGGCATGTTTAGTTTTAGCAAATATTTTCCTTTTCACTTTACATTTTAGGGTTTTTGACATCATGTGCTTCTCAAACTCAATTTCCCTTTACCAGCAAAGGCCTGTAGGTAGTTCAGATGGAGAATAAAAAGCTTTTCTCAGTTCCTGTTGGTTTTGTAAGAGCAGGAAGGCTGCAGGGAGAAATTGTACCTGCTTCTTGGAATTCATTTGTGATATTGGCCTAATAAATTATATTTTATCAGGAGCTCCACAGAGCTGGATGAGGAGATCTAGTTCTGGAGTGCGGGCCTATCAACATGTATTTGGATTATTTTAGCTTTTTCCAGTATCAGCGAGGGCTCTGAAGAACTTGTTGGAGTTGATATTGCTGCTCTTTGTTTTTAATATTTTGACACCTGCACCTGTTACCCAAGTATGGTCATACCTTGATATTCAACTGCTTTGAAATTTGTCAGATTTGATACTTGGTACATTATTGAAAAGAAAAATTTGTCTTGGTATTCATTGTTTGTTTTATACTTGTTGTGCAATCTGAAACTTGTCGATGCTGATTGCCTCCTGACTTGCTGCCCTTTCCAGCCAAAACAATTTGTTTGGTACCTGTCAGTTTGGTACTCATCATGCCACCTGAAACCAATTAATGACAAGTAACAAGATCTACTGTATTCTGTTTGTTCTTTGTTTTTCTCTTTGGTTGTTTTTTCTCATTGCTGATTTGTTCATGACTGATTTAATATACAATTTAACAGGCTCTTAAATAGAGACTAAATAATAAGATATAGAGAAACATAATATGAAATAATAGACAAGTGTCAGTAAACCTATAGATATGGGTTTAAAGTCTCAGTGTTGCCTTATTCTGACTTTGGCCTGGGTAAATCTTTTAGTCTGTTAGAGCTGTACTTTCATTTCTGAAAATAAAGATGTAAATACCACTTTGTCTGGGCTTGTGAGGATCAAATGAGAAGGTATTTGGAATGTAAAGTAGTTTCTTAATGCTTAATTAAATATTTCTTTCCATATGTCTTCCCAACTCCCTAAGGAATAAACATGAAGAAACCAGAGACATTTATACAAGTGACTCATATATACATTAGTTTCATATAGTTATAAGAAGTGGCTGGAATTTGCCTTGGTCAATAGGAATTGAGAGATAAGGGTTTGGGACAGTGCTTTGTCTTCCTTGAAATCATACAGAAAGATGCACTCTGATAAAGCAACATAACATAATTTTTGCACATTTTTTTTTTTTTTTTTAGAACAAGGGATTGAACTTTGCACTTTTTAAGAACATGCAGGAGGGAAAAAGAAAGAACTGAAAGTAGAGTGCTTGAGATGCAAGTTTCCTCAGTGGAACTGTAGAGTATTTTTGTAGCGACTGGTCTCTTACATATAGGGCAGTTGGCTTCACAATAACCTGAGAATAGAACCTGAGGTTTATAAGCAGAACTGCCTTTTGGGAACAATTACTACGTAGTATGAAAGATTATAACCATCATTCTTCCCCTTACCACCCCCTAATCTGTCACTTATTATCAGAATGATTTTTCTAAGATATGAATCTGGCCATCCCAGTTTGCTGTTAAAATGTTTCATTGATTCTCTAGTGCCTTCAGGTTAGAGTCCACACTTTTCCCATGACATACAAGGTGTTCCTTGATCCAATCTCTGCCTCTGCCCACCTTTTCAGCCTTATAACCTGCTCCTCTAGCCTATGCTCCAGTGATACTATATTTTTTGTAGCTTCACACCCTTCTGTACCTTTTATGTCCTGGCTGCTTCTCTCCTATGCTTGTGTTTTGCCTGACATCCACCTGTTTCTTTAAAACTCTGCCAGTATCATGTTTTCTGTTAAGTCCTCTCTACTTACTAGAGATGAGATGCCATGAGAGACCCTCCCCTTCTACGTTCATCTATAATTCTAAACTTAAAAAAAATCTGTCTATATGTTCCCCAGGGTGGGTTCAAACTTTCCATTCTCCTGCCTCAGCTTTCCAGAGTGCTGGGATTATAGGTGTATACCACAATGCTGGCTCATCTGATTTGATTTTTTTAAATCATTGCCATACTTTAACCAAAACAAGCATAATTATTAAAATTAAGTTTTCTCCCAAGTAACTTCTCATGTGAATACCAATTTCTTCTAAGTAATGATATGAATTCTGTCCCATATTGGACTTTTAGCAGATGTCTGACCCTTGATTGTTAATATTTAAAAGTTCATAAAATTATCTGGGCCTGTGAGATAGCTTAGCTGTCTAAAGTGCTTGCTTAGGTAAGTGCAGAGGACCATGGTTTGATCCCTGGCACCACATGCTGCGCCAGCCACTCCCTCAGGGTGGGCTGAGCTGGCCAAA
>NDGN011391313.1:0-10378 GCA_002564285.1 Tympanoctomys barrerae
TCTTGTTGTCATTTTGTGTAGCACTGTCTTCTGACCTTTGTTGCAGATCTTTGTTGCAGTTATGACGTTAGCACCTATTGAAGTTCAGATGCAGATCTACAAATTTGGATGTATTGAGTTGTGCCTGGCTTGGGTCTGGCTGCTGTGCTCAGCTCCTTCCTGCTGCTGCCCTTATGAGTGAACCTGTTGTGTCCCTCTGGCAGGATGTTCTGCTTCTGGACTTGCTGGGTGGTTCTGTCCCCTATACACTCTGCAGCAATTGCAGTTGCAGGGTTTCACCCCACGCCTGTATGCCAGGCCTGGGCTGATTTTGGGGGTGACAAGGTGGAGTAGGGGGAGAGGCAGCTCTCCCACACACTCACCAGGTCTGGACTAGGACTGGATCTGGGGGTTCCCAGTATGGGGCAGAAATTCCTACTCTCTGGACGGGGTATGGTGTACTGTGAAGTGATGGGGGGTATCCCAAGAGGGTGAAAGAGGGTGTCACTCATGCTGTGCCTGGGCTGGGACCAGTAGGTCATGCCAGCACAGGGTAGCCAGAAGCTCTCCCACACACTCACTGGCCCTGGGCTAGGACAGGCTCTGGGGGTTCCTGGAACGTGGCAGAAATTCCTACTTGGTGGGCAGAGTAGGGGAGATGCTGCAGAGTGGTTGGTGGAGTGCCAAGGGGGTGGAAGAGGGTCTCACCCATGGTGCACCTGGGCTGGACCAGGAGGTGCTGCTGGTGCAGGGTAGCTGGAAGTTCTCCCACACACTCACCAGGCCTGGGCTAGTACTGCAAGGTTCTCTTTATAAAGTGTATCACAATCTTCATCGCTATTTTAAATTACAGAAATAAATTCTTATAAAAAACTCAGTAATACAAAACAAGTTAATGAAATAGAAAATAACTGTGAAAAAGTGAGTCATTATCATTCATCAAATGTGCAAAAATAAATCTGGAGAAAGGGACATTTTTATCTGTTTCTACAATTATTTTTGGAAGATAAATATCTTTTGTAAATTGTGCATATCCATAGTATTTAGCTAAGCCTTCTACTTTTTTCCTGCTCTCTAGAATTTATTTATTTGTTTATTTTTTCTTTTTCTTTCTTTCTCTTTTATTTTTTAATTAATTTTATTGAGAAACAAATATCAATGAGACAGTTTCAAAACAGATAGCCTTCTACTTTTGCGCATGAGCACTGCGTAGGTCAAGCTCCTGGAATGTAAGTACATATGTATAAAGATTTTTATAGAAAAACCTCTTCCATGTGACAAGAAGGCATATTCATTAAACAGTGATTGAATATACCATAGGCAAGTATGATATTGAATATGAAACTGTGAATTTTTTATATATTTAGTACAGGGTCTACAAGGTCTTACTACACAGATCAGGCTTCCTGTTTTCAGCCTCCTAAGCACTGGTATTACAGGTATGTGCCACCATGCCCACTCTCAATCCCTGTGTCAGTGCCCCCCAGGGTCAGTGCCAGAATGGCACTAAACTGTGATTTAAAGAGGCATGCTTGAACTATTGCTACTGACATTGGTTATAATTTAAGAACAGATTTTTGAATTAAAATAGCAACTGGAAAAATGATGTAGTAGAGAATGAAATAGTCCCTGAGCTTGCCTCGTGACTCATGGCCTTCCTTTTGCCTTCTTAAGTGGAGGCCAATAGAATAGAACCAAAGAATCTGAACACAGAGCATGTATGTTTGAAGAAGAGAGCTTGGCTCTATTAGGGTACAAAATGTACCTCTTTGCAGAACAAAGCCAGAAGAGCTGCAGTAGAGTATTCTATGTATCCATGCACACTTCTCTTATTTCATCCACTAGAAAATATAGCTGATCATGTTCAGTGTCTTCATCTTAATTTGTTCTAATTTGATTTTTAATTATCCTCTTGCTCTGTAGGTGTTCCTTGGGCTTTATGAACACTCATTCCTGAATAAGAAAGAAAATGAAGAAAAGAATCTCCATATTTTAGATGATCCACGTTAAAAACAAAAGAAAAACCAACAATAACCTTTTAAAAAGATATAAAGCAACAATAGGAAAGGAATGAAAATTAATATTCAGCTAGTTTTTCAACTTTGGGGGTTCATGAAAATAAAAGCCATATTTCCCCAGGCATTTGTAGGTTTCTTAAACCATCTGTGCTTCAAGGAGAATTTAGTACATATGTTTTTAGTTAATTTACACTTAACTCATCAAAATGTTGACTTGTTATCCCAGCTATTTGATGTCTCAGAAATCACACGCACATTTTAATATATGTTCAAAAGTCTTTCCTCCATTTGGATAAGGAAGTCATAGCTAGCTAGCAGTAAACAGAACCTGGAAGAGCTTAAGTCTGATTCTGAATAAGGAATGAAGGAAATTCCAAGGGGTTTGGAACTTGCCAAACTTCTTTCCACACACATGGTTACAAAATCTTTAAAACGATAAACATGAGCAGTGGGCAAAAGGCATCAAAATCACCACAGGCCTGAGCTGAGTCTCTAAAACACACCAGGTAGGGGACTCAGAATAGAAATTAACTCTTACATTTCTTAAATGAAAGAACTTCAAGGTCAATGGAGATAGCCCCACGTTAGCTCATTGGTCCCAAACATTATGCACGAGGCATTATGCAAATGTTTCCACAAAACATAGCAAATGCTGTGCTTCAGAAGTTTTGGTGACTCAATGATTTTATTTCCTTTTTAATTAAAATGTACTAAACACAGGAATTTCTTACATATTTATGTTGGCTGGATATAATTTTTCTTTTCCTTTTTCCTCAGACTAGATATGATTTCAGACCAGTATACTTGGATAAAAATCATCACAGAATAACACTTGATTGTCCAGTTTTTTACCTGCCT
Organism: Tympanoctomys barrerae; assembly: GCA_002564285.1. Lineage (NCBI taxonomy): Eukaryota > Metazoa > Chordata > Mammalia > Rodentia > Octodontidae > Tympanoctomys > Tympanoctomys barrerae. The sequence goes on from NDGN011391313.1 coordinate 2,856, forward strand.
AGAATTTTCTTAAGGGCCAGCCCAATAGCTCAGCTGATTAAAGCACCAGTAAGCAGGTACAGGGGCCAGGGATTTGATCCCTTGGGTCTGTTGTGCTGGCCCCACCTGTGGGGTGTGCTGAGATGGCAATTGAGACTGGACGTGGTGGCGTGTGCCTCTAATCCCAGTGCTTGGGAGGCTGTAAACAGGCGGATCACTATAAGTCTGATCTAGTAGTGAGACCCTGAACACCCTGTAGACCCTTCCCTAAAATAAAAAAAATGAATAAGTAAATAAATAAACACAATTTTGGTTGAATCTGAACCATTTCTTATGATATGTGCACACAGACATTTAGAGTGTTTGATCTGGGACACTTGCCTTTTGAGACAGCAAACACAAAGGGCTTTAGAGACTGCAAAGGAGCTGACTTGTTCTGGGCCCAAGTCCTATGCTAGGCCTCAAAGGAACCAATGCACACCCAAACATGGCCTGGAGGGCAAAGCAGAAGACTTGCAATTCAGAGAAATAGATCAATAGGAGCATGAAATAGAAATGAATCTATGGAACCTGAACTACAAGGGGATAGATAAGAATTGAAGCTGAAGGAATTGGGGCAGTTAGGCAGTGGAAGAAAAGCCAGTTTGGGGGGATTCTTATGACCCTCCATACCTCTTGAGTAATTTAGGTTCTTTATTTTCAAGGATAAGTCCACAAAGTAATAGATGTGTTAGGGACAGAAGATATATAGGAACATCTCAGTCAACTTTGTGAATTCTGATCCTCCTCATGAATGTGGATTTTCTGGCTCACCCCAGAGGGGTACCATTTTTACCTAGCCAAGCCTGGCTATTAACAGGACTGGGATGAAGTTGTATCATAGTTCTGTCCAGTATTCTTTCTGCAGTAACACACCCCAACTTAATTTAGTCACTTCCTCTGCCCCCCTCTTCCTTCTCCTCAGTCCCCTTCTCATTTCTTGCTTTCATTTGCCTCATTCCCTCCCACTCTAACCCAATATGGAAGTAGAAATGACAAAATCTCACCCTCGGAACTCAGATGGAATTTTTTGGGCATGGGGTCACAGTAAAGTGTTATTTGTTTATGAAGCTTCAAGCTTATCTTCAGCATATGAGTTCAGAGCCGTGAACTGACCTGGAACCTTAGGATCCCCGAGTCCACAGGATGAGCGCAGTATGTAAAATAAGAGTGTCAGGAGCCTGGTGGACAAAAGCCGATTTTTTTTTAAAAGAACATTTTGGTGAGTTGAGTGTAAATGAGTCAGAAACACATGGATTTTATTTCCTCAGCCATATGCTTGGGTTTCAAAATTAAGGAAAAAAGCGCTCAGCACAGCCTGTTTTGAATTTTATTTGTCTTTTTCCTCTTCTGATCTCTAGAAGGAAGCCAAAGAGTGATGAAGACAATAGATTTGAGGGCAATCGTGGGGTCTAACTGCTTACATCACACGCCACTGAGCAGCAAGGGCACTTTGGCAGGCTGATCAGCGAGGAAAACCGGCCCAGCAGCTTTCATCTGAAGCTGCGATGTATTTTCAGCCTTTGACCTAATTATATTACTAAAAGAACTTTCTGAGAAGATCCTTACCTGGATGTATTCCATGGGAATCAGGACAGGGCTCTGAGGAATTTATTTCATTACAGGCAGGGAGTGGAGCATGCAGGAAAAGTGTGCAATAGAGCAATTAGAAGAAAAGAGACACTCAGCTACGTCATTGCCACTTTTAAGGTTTTTTAAACAATGAAGTAACCTACTTTCATATGCATCATTTTGTCAGTCTGACATTTCACCTCATGTGGCATAACTAAGATCTTTGCAGAATTTTGATTATTTCTATTAGGAAAAATTTTAAAAATGAATTCAAGATTCTTATTGTCCATTTTGAATTTTGCTCTTTCTGGCCAATTTGACAGAAGGATATCTAAAACCGTCTTTTGGTCTTAGGGAGTCAGAGCTGGTCAAGGTAAAATTCTTTCAGTTGCCTTGTTTGTTTTTGGTCTTTTTTGATTTTACTGTTTTTTTTTTTTTTTTTTTTTTGGTTGAATTGTTTTTTAGAGGTTTATTTTTTGGTGCCGAGGACCGAACCCAGGACTTCCAGCTTGCTAAGCAAGCATTCTACTGCTGAGCCAAATCCCCAGCCCCAAAGGTAAAATTCTTTCAATTAGTTTTAGAAATACTAATAACTAGCTAAATAAATCCCCAGTCTTCTCTATAGGCAGTATCTATAAATTCATCTCAGTCAAACTTGCACTTTTTTCTCTTATTTGCCTAAAAACTTCTAAGAAAACATGCAATTTTAAGTAAACTCTCTCTGGTTAACTTGTGGTTTGGCTCTTAAAAACCTTAACATGATTTAGGGCAAAGCATTTCGTATGCTAGAATTGGATGAAGTCACGACAACTCTACGCTCGCAATTTGATTAAAATGATAGATTGGTCAGGACAAAAATGCATAACTCATCTGGAAGCGAAGATGGAGCCTTCTCAAACCAGCCTGCCTCTGCACGCAGCAAGCAAGGAGTCGCCATCACATCTGTCATTAACTACGTGACTATTTTTTTTTTTTACATGTTGTTCCACGTATTTTAAAGAGAAGGAAAACTGGGCTACATTTCAGATTTTAAGTATGGTATGTGAAAAGGCTTAGTTCACATTTAATTAAATTACCATTTATGTGCCGTATGTGTAATCAGATACTATTTCTATCCCAGATGGAGGTGACGGCAGGGATAAGGTGTATAGTTTGTCTCTTTATTTTCTTTCTTCTTCTAAAAGTGCAAGTTACAAATTGAGATGATTTTCTAAGAAATGCCAACATGATGACAAACTCATTTGGCCACTGCTGTGACAGAAGCCTTTGAAAGATTGCTTTGTGCTCCTCAACTCTCCAAGCTATGAAGGTAACCTCTGCGAGGTGGGTGTGAGCCGCAGCTCCAGGAGCCAGCGCTTGTACCACTCTTCCAATCATTGTGGCGCAACTAACTGCCTTGGGCGTCGGCCTGTCCTGCCACGCCACACAGTTGTGTTGAGTGTTCAGAGCAGATTTATTAGCTATCAGTGCAATAAAGAGACACATCATTAATTTAAACAGTCAACTGAACTGGTAAAAATATAAGCTCACTAATAATGAAATTTGAGCTGAAAGGAGGAGGACACCTGTTGGGACCACGAGACCTGCCTTTGCAGTGTATCCCAGGGCATGGTCCTCCAGGAGGGACCCAGAGAGCTATCATCCCAGATAAAGTGAGCATGTGTTTTTCTTATTTCTGCTGCTCTGCTTTTTTTCCCCCCATATTTTGTGAGTTCAACTCTAATCAGTTGGTGGGAGTGTAGATTTAATGACATTTATTTTGGAAAACATGTTCTGCTAAAATTTTGTAGTAATGTAAGCCGTTTAATTCTAAAATTGGCAGCTAAAACTAACACTCTGTTCAGATAAGCAACTACTCAAATGTTTTAGCAGAAAGCATTTTGGAACCCCCAAGGCTGGGACGATATTTCTGGATCTGTACTCTTCTGAAGGAAAGTGTTGGAGCCAAAGGCTTGCCTCCAATGCCCAGCACACAGGAAAGCTTTAATGTGCCTCTCTGACTGGTATTTCCCATATGTACTCAAAGAGCTCTTCTCTGTGAGGGGACAGAGAGGAAGTATAAGGATGAGATTCTTGGCCTCAGCAGTTGTCTTGGGGTGTGTTCTTGTGTGTGTACATGCCTACATGCATGCCTCTGTGTGTGTGTATGTGTGTGTGTGTGTGTGTGTGTGTGTGATGTACTTTATTGAAAAGATGAGGAGACAGAGGTGAATAGGCTTCCTTTTGAATGAGATGTGTAGAGGCGGCTGATATTAGATCAGGATTCTCTTCATTCCCCTTGTACAGGAAGTTCACATCTACATTTCTGGCATCCATGTAGGAGGAAGTGAGGATGGAGCCAAGGAAACTGAGGCTGGGGACAAGTAGCTCTTTCTTGAGCCTAGGTGGTGCAGCAGGCCTTTTATATAGGTCATCCTGGGTCAGAAAGCTGCTGGGCTAGGTGTTCCATAGGTAGATAATAGAGAGGATGAAAAGCTACATACAAAGTTTGGGCTAATGTCACAGTTGAAGCACCTTTCAGCTGCATTTTTCCTCACCTGATCGTCTTTGCAAGCACTTTTTGATTTGACCAGGATCTTCTGTCCTCTCCTCTACCCTGTGTCATTGTTAGCTTACTTGTAGACAGCTCTGCATGTCCTTCCCCGGCCAGGAATCTTCTGTCTATTCATCCACCTTTCCACCGTGTTCAGCATTTTCAGTACATACCCCAGCAGTTGTAGCATTCTTGCTTGTGTTTTCTCCCTCCAGGCAAATGCTATGGGAGCAAGGCCATGTCTGCCTTGTTTATTATTCTCTATGCAGCATGTAGCAGAGTGTCTTTAATATGTTATGTAGCTAGTAATCTTTGTTGAATAACAAAATAAATCAATATCTCTTTCCTCACCTTCAATTAAGGCACAATATGATCATCTTAGACTTCTGACAGGAAATTTAGCCTCCATGAAGTCAAGCACAATGCCTTCTGCCATGCTTTCCTTAGTGGTTGCTGTGTCTCAGTGGATTCTGAACAGTGAGCTCAGGGACTGTACGTGCTGCACATATGTTGAGAGGTCCTGGGCTTTCATGAGGTAGAATATTGTTCCACCATATACAATCTAACTTTCAACTTGTAGGCATATTCAATAACTCCTTATTGTACTTGCTTTAGACTAGAAACAGACTAATAAATTGTATCTATAATTCTAATATAATTGCTATAATATTACATAGAAGTATATAATATATTTATGACAAGGCATTGGTTCACATGATTTTCAAGGTCTGCTGTCCCTGAGCTAACAACTCAGAGAAATTGGTGGTATGGTTTGAAGCTTTGAGCCCCAAGACTGTAGGCTTCAGTCTGAATCTGAAGACCTGAACAGTGGGGAGGATCTATGACATTTCAAACAGGCACAGAGTGAATTCAACCTTTCTTCACCTTTTTGTTTTGTTCAGGTCTTCATTGGGTTACATGACATTTGACTACTTTGAGAAGGGCTTTCTGGTTTGCTCACTTCACCAATTCAAAAGTTAAACTGTCTTGGAAACACTTTTGTAGACACCCAAAAAAACTGTTTAGCCCCATGTCTGGGCACCCTGTGGCTCTGTTATCTGAATACAAGAAGTGAGCTATCAAGCTTCTGCAGCCCAATATCTAATCTCATCGAAGCCAAACATTTGGATTTCATCACCCCTCAAAACTGTGCAGCTGAATCTCTTCTACAATTCCGGTAGAGCATTTGTAAGGTTACAGTGGGAAATTGCTTGGAAACTATTCAGTGACTCCACATAAATATCCTGCATAAATTCTCTATGACATACTTTCCATGTGCATCTTAAAATTACTCCAGAGATGCTTAGGAAATAAAGCTCCAAAAAAACTTAAATGGATGGAATTTGCAGGCTTTACAAAAAGTAATGACAGGACCAGGGAGGTAGCTCAGGGGAATAAGCGCTTCCCTGGCAAGTACAAGGGCCTGAGTTCAATCCCTGGTTCTGGAAAAAAAAAAAAAAAGTAACGACATAAACCAATGACTTTAAAACAATAGTTCTTGTCAAAGAAGCTGAGATAATGCAATTTCATCTGCAATATTTGCTATGAAGTTCTAATGTGAGCTTAGTTATGTGTCCATTCTGATTCTTTAAAATATCATAAAAACACCAGTGTGTATGTAAGAGTTATCAAGTACCCTCAAAAATTAGCCTGATGCATAGAGGTACTGAAACTACTCTGTGAGAAAAGACAAAATTACATTTGGAAGTAAATGACTGGTATGAAAACACAGCTGTACCTTAAAATAATGTACCTGTTTTGTAAATTATTTGTTGAATACTTGTTTTTTTAAAAAGGGAAGTATATTGTTAGGTAATGGTGATTGCTTATATCAGCTCAGAGTTAGCTTGTTTCTGAACAAGATTGCTAGTTTTTTCCTACAGAAGAATCCCTTTGTCAAGTTCTCTTAATTTCTTATGTATCAGTTTACTCTTTTAAGTGCTTGTAGTGTTTGATACACTGTATTAACTTGGGAAGTTTAGAAGTTTAACTAAGCAACTCAGTAGGGGGCCAGGGTCCTCACTCTGTGAATAGCCTCATCCTGTGACACAGGAAGGCAGGGGGATGGTTTGAGCGCTGCACCTGCCTGGGGGTCTAGCCTGGATACAATGCAACAGAGGAAAAATGCCTTAGTTCCCTCCTCTTTATGCTTGTTGTTTTGCTGTCTTCTGCGGCCTGGAATGGCTGCCCTCTGTCATGGGCACCCTGCCTTGAAGCCAGCTGATTACTGACTGAAACCTCCACAAGCCATGACTACAAATAAACTTTACTTTCCTTAATTTTGAATGTTGGGTATTTTGTCTCAGCAAGGACAGAAAAGTAATGGAAATAGTGATAGAATTCCTTTGCATAGGCTGTGTCCAGCATTCTGCTGTAGTCTAGCACAACAATTCAAGAAAAACAGTGCTAGAAACGAGCATCTCATCATACTTTACATACAGTATTATTGGTATCTTTTTACATGCAACTGCAGATAAAGAAAACAGGCCCTCCAACTTCAACAAATCTATTAAAGAGAACAACAACAACCAAAGGAAATCTATATTGATTAGAGTTCTCCAAAGGAATGGAATCAAGAGAAAAATACACATGTATATTTATTCAAAGATGTTTTCAGGCTTGCAGATCAGACATGGGACAGTTTACATTGGTTGTTTCACACCTAGAGAACCAAAGGATGTAGTAGTCACTTAGCATTAGCTTTCTCATCACCGGGACAAAATACTTGACTTTCAGGACTTAAAGACAGAGACATTTATTTTGGCTCACAGTTGCAGTGATTTCAGTCCATGCTTGGGTTGATTCCAAGACAAAAATAACAGGGTGGAAGGGCCTAGAGGAGGGAAGGTGCTCATGTCATGGTGGCCAACCCTGACACCAGAGAGAAGGAGCTGAGGACAAGAATGTCACTTAACAAGAAACAATCTTAGACACGCCTCTTCCAAATGAGCTCCACCTATGAAGGGCAGAATTCTGTGGCTCATTTTGGTTCTAAGCCATAACATGGTAAGGATGCAGCACCAGTCCAAGACAGGGTTCAAAGCTCCTTGGACAGGGATTGCATGCAACCACAGCTCCGGAGGTTGGGGTCTGATGTCCATAGGAGACAGCCATAGCAGAAGATGTCTCTGCTGAAGCACAGCAGAGCTTTTAGAATGCAGGCTGAGTTCCTCCTCCCCCTCCCCCTTTTCACTCTCGTCCTGGTATAAGTTTATTGGATGGCTCCCGCAGTGTCAGGAGTGTGTCTTCTCTCATCAGTGTGAGGGCCAGAGTGCTAATCATCCCTGTCCTCTTCTGCAGATGCACCAGATGCGGACTGCATTTGTCTGCTAGGTGGCATTGGATCCAGTCAAGGTGACAATCAAGTCTAGCCATTGAGAACTCAGTATCAGAAAGAAAG
>NDGN011391315.1:0-14155 GCA_002564285.1 Tympanoctomys barrerae
AGCTGTCTAGCCACAGTTTCCCCACATTTTCCAGGCTGATTATTCTTCTCAGGAGAATTCCTAATTAGAGATTATCTCATTCAACACTACACACACACACACACACACACACACACACACACAATCTGGGGAAAGGGAAAGCAAAACAAGAGAAAGAAGCAAAGAAAAAAAAAGATAAAACTTAAAAAATACTCTGGTGTTTTTGTATCTAAAGGGTTATAATCTTTTTAGCAGTTTGTTCTTTTACAAAACAGAGCGAGCACTTAGAAAAAGCGTGCCAGCCAGGTTGCGTACTGAGCACACGGCCGAAAGTGAGGCTGCGCCAAGTGCCGGCCAGCGCAGGTGTCCGGGTGGCCCGAGGCAGGAGCCCCAGGACGTCTACACTTCAAACCTCACTCAGCCACACCAATTTAGGATTTCTCCCATCACTTTCTTTCACAAGCCCAAAGACTGCCTAAAATAAGACACTATTCAAACTGAACAACTGCACTGGATACAACTTTTAAGTGGTTTGCCACTGTAAGTCTTGGTTAACAATGAATGAATAAAATTTGCATTTTTGCAAGAAAGCTGTGGATCTCAGAGAAGCACTCCAAAGGAAAATTGTGCAATTTGCCAACTTAAAAGTAGAACAAATATTTGTGATCTATCTTCCCTGTCTATAAAACACCATCACTGTAATGGTGGCAATTTTAGTAATAAACAGCATTGAGTTTATCTAAGTAAGGGCAAAACGAGCGCAGTGCTACAGAACACAGCAGCACAGTGGTCTTTTCCAGGCTTTGGTATCAGTGGTTTAATTTTCTTCCCTCTCACAAGCCCTCTGATGACTAGGCGACTTACTGGTTTCTCTTCTCCTCCCTGTAACAAGAGGATGGGAAGGGTGGTGAGGGGTGACCTCACAGCGTGCCACGCGGGGGAGGGTGGCTGTGGGGAGCAGCACAGCTGTCTCCAGCAGCAGCGGCAGCTCAGCCTGCCAAAGCGCAGCAGCTGTCGGGACCTGTACAGCTGTGGCTGCCAGTCCTTCCAGGAGCTCCCTCAGACCCCAGAATGCGAAATCCTGTTTGTCCTTCCACGTCCTCCATAACTGATGGCAGTTAATTTCTATCCTAGCTTTGTGCAAATTTTCTCCTCACCTGGGACTTGCCTTGCTTCACACTTGAATTAGAAATCAATTAAATGCAACACAAAACAAAAACACAATCTCTTTTCTTTACAGTCATCCTGTAGGATAATTATCACATTCCTAGCTTTCTTCTTATCTTCCCATAATCCGAATCCCGGAGCGCAGTTAGAGTGCTGTCACCCATGTGCGCAGATTAAATAAGGACCCCATCTAACTGAGCTCCAACTATACTCAAAAAGCAGAGCTCACAGTGGCAACGCATGCTGAAGTGAGCAGAAGCCCTGCACAGAGAGTACTTCCATTGCCATCTGACCATGCCATGGTTACAACACAACAGAAAACCACTGTTTACATCTATACTTTGGGTTGTGGGAATACTTGTACACATTTGTACAATATGTAATCTCAAAACACATTTGCTTCGTTTTCTTACTGTGAGTAGATCTGATATCTACAAACAAAAGCATAGAGGCAGCGAGCTGAGCGGCAGCTGGGCTCTACGTTTACTCGTGTCAGCGTTCACCAAGCCTGTAGTGCCCCGTGTGGGGAGCTGAGTATTTCACACACAGGCCTTCCCCTCCCTTGGAGAGGAGAAACACTACACAACGGATGACACTACACAGGTATAACAAGGGTCACTCTTAGGATGCTGGTGTACAAGGTCCTGGGAGTCCTGTATGGTGGGTCTTGAAGAGTCTTTGGTGGGCTTCATATTACACTTGTTACACATTCCAGTGCTTGTGGTAGTTTTGTTATGTTCACAGTGCACTTGTATACTAGACCAGACATGACCACTGAGGCTCTGCTGTGAGAGGCGGCCAGCCTGTCTGGATTTTAGATCCACTGCTTTACTCAAGACACTAGAGGTCAGCAGCCCTCCAAAAGTTATGCATCAAGCGCCAAAGCTCCTATCCAGCGATGCTGCTGGGGGTGATTCTCAGAGCAAGGAGTCTAACCAGTACTGCAGTTGCTTTCCTAACCCCACTTCTGTTCTTTTAGTAGCACTTTAACCTCTATTTAGCAATCCTCAGCTCCTTCTACAAAGCCCAGGTGCTTGGGGAAGCTGATCTGGAAGCAGGACTTGTGGAGTGGCCCAATTTAATTTGCATTATTCCACCCCTGGCTGCATGTATTGATTTAAGGATAAACATGTGGCCCTACTTGGACAAATAAAACTGAAGTGAAATCTGCCAAGCATGACTGACTCTTCTGAGAAAGCTTCTGAAAGTGACTTTATCTCTCCCCAAATGGGGATGAAGGATCTCAAACCCCTGAACATACTTATCTGGCAACCACCAAGCAGTGCAGGGTGGGGGAGAGGAGGGCTATAAAATGAAATTAACTGTAAGCAACAGAGCAGAGAGGTTTGAAAAGAGCAATAACAAGTTTTCTAGTGAAATCCTACTGGGTAAAAGAAGCAAACATTGTGAAGTCGTCCTCCCCACTCCCACCCCCAGGGGGAGATGCTGAGAACCTGGTTCTGGCTCCCGCACATGAGCCCATCCCCTGAAGCTTTTGCTACCCAGATTCCACACTCCAAATCAAACATCTCATTCTTGCAAAACCAGGCTGAGTTTGTTTTTCTTACTCTGGTCTGAAAGCATCCTAAGTAACACACTGATGCACAAAGACAGAAACTACTATCAAGTTTTGCGAAATGTAATACAAGCAATCTACCAGCTACTACTTATTAAGTTTCACACCAGCTCACCACCCTATGCTGCAGAGCTCCTCAGCTAATGATTAAGAGGCTTGCAGATCTGGAGCATTTGATTGAGAAGAGCAGGGTGAAGAAGCATTGTATTTTCAAGATCTCTCTTTCTATTGGGCAAAGAAGTCCTTTCTAATAAATTGGTTCCATTTTCTTCACATAACCTCAGCATCAGACATTTTTGAAACACACTGATTGTATACTGATTGAAATCTATTTGAAATGTATTGATTCATTTAGAAATGATTGAGTATATTCCCCTACACTACAGGGACTAGCACCAGGTACCAGCCTTTGAAAAGCAATAAATAAGGAGAGACTAGGCCTTCTGCTCCAGCTCTTTGCTACCAACCTCCTTCACCTGCTTAGCCCTAAGCAGTCCCTATGTTCCCCAAGCATGAAATAGCAGCATTTCCTTTAATTCACTAGAAAGGGGTGTTACCTGTAACCAAATAAAGATGCAATAAGAGGGTTAAAGGAAGCTGAATACAGTTAGCCTCACTATCAGTGAATTCTGCATGCATGGATTCAACCAACTGCAGATCAGAAATGTTTAAAGTGAAATCATTGGGACCAGGAAGATGGCTCAGTAGAATAAGTACTTCCCTAGAAAGTGCAAGGGCCTGAGTTCAACCCTGAGTTCCACCAAAATAAATAAATAAATAAAATGAAATCGCAGTGGTACTGAGCAAGTGCAAAACTTTCCGTCATCATTCCCTAAGCAACACAGTAGAACAATTATTTTCATAGCACTTGCATTGTATTAGTAATTAAGTAATTAGGAGATTTAAAATNATAATAAAAAATCAAGTATGTGTGATGGTATGGATGAGTTATATGTATATGCTACACCTGGAGCACCTGTGGATCTTGCAATCCAGGAGTCTTGGAACCAGTCCCCCAAGGATCCCAGAGGATGGCACAACTCTCTGCACGGCAGGAAAAGTTCACTCTGCCTTTCTATTTTTCTTAGGTCACTATTCAAAAAGAAACACAGAAAGGATCCTTGTAGCTTCTTCTATTTCTTTTTAATTGAGGCTATACTGATAAAGGAAATGGATTTTGGAGTCCATCAGACCTTGGTTTAAATACTGGCAACTCCTCTTATAAGTTGTGTGACTCCATCTCTGATCTCCTGCATCTTTAAAACAGGAAGGGACATAGCCTACCTTTCAGGTTGCTCTCAAGATTAAGTGTGACAACAGATGTAATGGTTTGGCATTAAAAAATAGTTGTTAAGATCACCATTTCAATATCCTCTGGGAGACAGGATCATTGTGACTAAAGAAAGCAGGGAAGCAGCCCGCTCCCAAACCTTCCCAATGTCTATATTTACTTCCCATCTGTGACTAGATTCCCTGGGTGTGTGCTGATGAAAACAGGTTGCAAGAACTTTGCGATTCATTTCCCTTCTGCAGTCTATCCATGTGGCGAGCTCAGACTTTCAAATGGCAGTCATAGCTTCTGAAAGTAACTGCAGAGTTGGTGTGACTCATTGATGACCTAATTCTTTGGGTAGGTCTTATTTGTAGGGAAGGAGTGTGTAAAGGAGCTACTAAAAAAATAAAGATCGTGGCTATCCTGTTCTCCTTGTTAGAGTCAGCGGTTCCTAAAGATTTTTATCATTAAGTAAAAATCAGGTGCTCAGAGGAAAAGTTTAGCATCTTCACCTACATACCTGTTTCAGAGTTTCTGCCCAAAGGACACACAGAATATCCTGAAATGGAGGCATTCTTTGTACACTGCAAGGTTCACTCTTTTTCATTCTTTCTACAGAAAACTTCACTAGTTTTCCCCAATATCTGTTTTCTCATTTTTTCCTAATTGATTGGACACACACACACACACACACACATACACACAATCTTAGCTGGGCATGTTGAGGCTGAGATAAGAGTACATCTTCCAGCATCTTTTGCAACTAGGTGTGTGGGGTCATAACCACCTAACTAAATTTTGGCAAACTGCACGTAGGAAGGATTGATGGGTTGATTGATTGATTGATTGGCAGGGCTGGCTCAGGCTGCCTTAGGGCTGGATCTGAGGATCGAACTGAGGTTCCCTGTGCCTGACTGGGTTTGCCCAAGCAAGTGCTTAAACAACTGAGCTAACCCGCAAGCCAGGCAATGGTATAATATGTGATTATTCAGGTTACAGGTTCCTAGGTATTTAAGCAACCAGTTTGGACCCTGAAGCAGAAAGTTTTATAACCGAAAATGAGAAGGACTACAATACAAAAAAAAAAAAAACCTCTTCTGTCATCTTGCTCAGATTCCTGTCCTCTACATTTCTTTTATATAAACAAAAAAATTCTTATCTTGTTTGCAGCACTGGTATTTTGAATTTTCTGTCATGGCTAATTCAAACAGATACTTTACTATATCCATTGGTTATATATGTTTTCTCCATTCATCTGGGATACCAATACTACATCTTTTTTTAACATGTCACACCACTTACGAATGAAGTAAAGATTCATCAGTCATTCCTACCACACTCCGAAAATCCCACCACATCCAAAAAAAATGCATTTCACCCAGAGTATAACAGCAGAAAGGTCACCTCTCACACATGGAAAAGAACAGAGATTTTTTTTTTTAAGAGGCACAGAAGCCTTTTGTTTATCTCACAGAAAACTCTATCCAAAATGACTTCTTTCTTCTCTTTGGTTGACAATTTTATAAAACTAAGGGTATGTTCTTTATTTGCAAGCAACTCAAATCTCTCTAAAGCCTGCTATCAATCAAAAATAAAATAATTGCTCCTTGTAAGCATCCATTACACACAATGTATTCTAGAGGAAGGTCAGCAGCCTTGGCAGTCAAGTCTGGGGACACTTTGGGGCTTTGTCACTTAACTTGTAATGTGCCCTTGGCAAGTGACTTATCCCATTATTTCCCATTTTTTCCATCTGTAACAGTGGTGGCAAACCTATCACGTGTGTGCTGCAGCTGGCTGCATATATTGTTAAAAACTCTAAAAGATTCACCATCACTGATCTATAAAAATAAAATCTCATATAGTGCTTGTCCATAACAGAAGCTTTATTAACAAAAGGTATTTTTTTTAAATTGTACCATTGAAAGGCTATGGATTTTATGTCCGCAGAACGGCATTTTGCTAAGTGTTGGCCCCTAAAATGACCATACTGTTATAACCATAGCAGCCTTAATTACTAAGAGCTACCTTCAACTGTCAGTCAGACTTATAACAACTGGGATATTAGTGATTGCAGCAAGAATACTTGTTGATATGCTGCATGATTACCAGGTGTCAGACACTACACCAAGTCCTTTATTTTCATTGTTTTATTAAAACCTGTGGTTTTTTACCTCCTATAAATTTTTAAAGGTTTTAAATAAAAGTAAGAAAGTGCTAAATACAGCAAAAGTAACATATACAATAATAATATACATAAATATGGAATTATTATTGATTGGATACCTTTTTTTCCATCTATGTATTTGGTACAGGGCTACATAGCCTGGGCTCGTGGTGATCCTCCAGTTTTCAGGCTCCCCATGGCTGGGATTGCAGGCATGTGCCACCATGCCTGGACTAGGTCACCGGCTCAGCACGCCCCGGGAGAGGGGCCTGCACGGAGTGTAGGACCAGCGATCAAACCCTGGATAACTTTTTTTTTTTTTTTTCCGCAGAACTGGGGATTGAACTCAGGGCCTTGTGCTTGCCAGGCAAATGCTTATTTTTATTTTTTATCTTTTTAATTTTTTGGCAGAACCAGGGATTGAACTCAGGCTCTTGCACTTGCCAAGGAAGTGCTTATTCTACTGAGCCATCTCCCTGCCCCAAGAACTGAGCTAAGGGGCAGGCCCCCTTGAACCCTGGATAACTTCTTTTAGAAGAAAATATTCCAAATTTTAGAAATCACAAGAGTCAAGCCAAAATAAGAGTTTAAAAATGTTTCTTTTCAGAGGCCTGTATTTAATTTCAAATGCAACCTAAAACCATAGCATGCTAAAATTATTAAATTGCTTCCCATAAATGTGACAGCGAAATGTCCATGCAGAATATATTGGTTTTATTTCTTACACAGTCCTCATCAGTTGACAAGTACCTCAGCTATTTATCTAACAAGTTAGATTCTGTAAGCAAAGCCTAAGTACTCATGTGTGCTGTGGAAGTATGTCCTATACCACACCTGCACACACTTTCTCTCTTTTCCTTATAAATGTTTACTTCTGGAACAAGTGCTTGTAAGCTGACTGGAATTCAAGTTTCTCTTTCTAGAGAAACAACATTTACAATAGTATCTTACTTATAATAACATAACTGTTACCACTCCCAACTGAAAATTCTTCCTTATATAACTGTACACATAAGCTCACTTTCCTACACACTTTTTTCATAAATGCAAGAAAAGTAGCCAATTGCTATTCACTTGTTGGATATAATGAGATATGCAAGGACCTAAGGCTGAGAAATGGGAAACACACACACACACACACACACACACACACACGAGATAAAGGAACAATCCAATACACAGATGATCAGAACATGCATATTTAAAAGACGGATTTCGTGATCAGATTCAAAACCAGGAATTTTCACATACAAATCTCCCAATCTGCATCAGAGCCCCACCAAGAGCTGGTCAGGCACAGTGCCAGCCAGGCCCCTACATGCGCCCCCTGCTGCTTTCCATTCCTAAGCCTGGCCTGTACTGGATGGCTATGAATTTGGACATAAGAAGTTAAGGTATCTGATCTTGTGCATATTCTTTGTTTAAAATTTTATTTTCGCTGGTTCATGTTTGTACTACATAATGATTACATTCCGTGCGGAGAGTTGGTATGTGGAAATGATACATCTTAACCAGTTTTTTTCATCTCTTTTTCTTCCCTCCATCTCTTGGTTGAAGTTTGCCCTTTCCTTGTTTCATATTATCTATATTTTATCTTTTCTTTAATTTATATTCTGTGTTCCTATAAGAGAAATCATGTACTACTTAAGCATTCATGTCTGATTGATTTCACTTAATATTATACTCTCAACTGTCCTATAAATTACTCGACTTTCTTCTTTATGGGATACAACTATTCTATTGTGCACAAGTACCATATTTTCTTATCTCTTCATCTGTTGACTGATATATAGGCTGCTTCCAAGATTTTCGAAAAGTATATGAAGAAATAAAATGAAATTTCATTAATAATAGAATAAGATAGCAACTATAGCTAACATGCTACATATTATTATCTTCAAAGTAGTCCCTCAGAATCAAGGCAGAGACAAAAAAAAAAAACTGTCTCTTACAAAGTGCAGATAATAAAAGATAAAAAGAAAATAGGAGAATTTCAAGTAATTCTCCAAAATACCTATTCTACTCTGTTGTTTTAAACATATTTTACATTCCAGTTTGTTACATTGATACTACTAGTTTCTTTTATTTCATTAAAAAGAATTTTTTATGCTTCAAGATTCAGCTAGGCTTGGGAGACAGCTCAGCAGCCTAAGTGCCCACCTGGCAAGTGCAAGGACCCAGGTTCGATCGCTGGTACTGCATGCCATGCTGGCCTGACCGGGTATGGTGGTGCATGCCTATAATCTCAGTGCTGTGGAGGCTGAGACAGGAGGATCACTGCAAGTCCAAGCTGCATAAACTCTGTATCAAATAAATAAATAAGTAAATCCTATTTTCAGCCTCCCCAGCACTGGAATTACAGGTATGCACCACCATACCCAGTCTCAGTGACAGGCTCAGTATGTTCAGTGACAGGGGCGGGGCCAGTGCAGCATGTGGTACACTGGATCAAACCCTGGTCCCTACATTTGCCTAAGCAAGCGCTTAGTTCACTAAGCTATCTCACTGGCCCGAAATTCCTAGTTTGTTTTATTTATTTATTTGGAATTTCCATAGTGGTTGTGTAGTTTACATTCCTATGAAGGATATAGAAGAGTTCCTCCCCACCCCTACTCCCCAGCCGCCCAGCATTTGTGATTTCTTAATGACAGTCCCTCTTTCTGGAGTAATGAGGGACCCCAGTGTTGTGTCAATGTGCACTGCTCTAATGGCCAGCAATATTTAATTTTTTACATGCATTTGTCATTTGTACTTCTGAGAAGTGTCTGCTCATTTCATTTATCCATTTTTAACTGGTTATTTTATTTGGGGAAGGTCTAGCTTTTTTTGGTTCTTTATATATTCTAGTTATCAGTTCTTTGTCCAATGAACAACTAGCAAAATTTTTCCCATTCTGTAGGATATCTCTTCACTCTATTATTTATTTTCTTTGCTTGTGGAAGTGTTTTAATTTGATATGATCTCATTTGTTGACTCTTGGTGCTACTTCCTGTGCAACTGGGGTTCCATTCAGAAAGTCCTCACCTATTTCCAGAGCATCAAGCGTTTTACCTATTTTACTTTGCAGTAGGCTGTGTTTCTGTTTTAATATTTAGATTTTGGATCTATTTTGATTTTAGTTTAGCACATGGTAAGAGATATGGGTCTAGTTTCAATCTTCTGTGTATGGATAGCCAGTTTTCCCAGGACCATTTGTTAAAGAAACTGTCTTTCCTACAGCATGTTTTTTGGTCCCTTTGTCAAAAATCAGATAATCTAATGTTACACATATTCTTCCTTGTGTAGGAATCAAAGTCATTGTAACAGCATTTCATAGACCCATAGCACAAAACAAAGATCTGGCATGGCTTACTTTCCCTCCTCTCACCGGGAACTCCCACCAGTTGGCAAAAGCCAATGTAGAGTGAATCATCATCATATAGCCACAGAGCAGCAATTGCTACACAGGCTGGGGTTCCTCAGACCCCACGGTCTCCTTGCTAAGTTCACCTTCTAGGATCTGGTACCATCTGCGCAACATAAAATGCATAATGAAATTCTCTCCCCGTAGGTGCTCAAGTTTGTGACCTTGGCTTTCAGGAGTTTTGGATCAGTCCTCTTTTGCATCCCTTATAAGAAGAAGCCAGGTCCCCACAAGGGGCTTCTAGGACAGATCAAGACTCTTGCTCTGGGGATGCAGGCATGACACGATCAGGTCAGAGGCATGCACAGAAGGCCCATGCCTTAAGATGGCTGGCCTGGACACATATGCTCAATTACATTTAACCTCTTATTTTAAAAGTGGGTTTAGGAATGTGGGCATCGATTCCATCATAAAGCAGTGCAATATCTATATGATGATTAATGCTGACTGCCAACTTCATCAGCTTGAGAGACATCTAGGGAACTAGTACAGTATACTTCTGGGTATTCTGGGTAAGTCATGGAGGTGTGACTTAGAGACCGCATCTGGTCCCTTACAGCTTCTTCTGGCTCTTCCCTTGATCTCTGCTTCTTGGACAGATGAAGGTGGGCAGCTTTTCTCTGCCAGTTTCCTCTGCTGTGGCATTTCTGCCTTAACCATAGATTAAAACTTGTGAAACTGTAAGCCAAAATAAATCTCTCCTTCCTTTAAATTATCTAAGTCAGGCATTTTGTTCCAACAATGGAAAAGTGACTCATACAATATACTTCATTTATATTCATTCTTTCATAGATTCATTATATTGTATGTTGAATGTAGCTCCATTGAGGTGGGGACTTTATTCATTACTATATCTTTGGCAGTTAAAGCAGTGCATGACACATAACAGATGATCAACAATATGTGTGGAATTAAATAAATGAATCAAAGCTCCACCCTCTACTCTTAGAACCTTCCTTTTTCGAAGAGGGGGCCTCCACTGTCTCTTACCTGGAGAACTTCTCTGGACACCCCAACTGAACTCAGGCTCTAGTGTGTCTTCTCTTTAGATCTAATCTCTATCTTGACTGCTCTTTCTAGGTTTAACATCTATTATATCATTTTGCTCAAAATGCTGCAGTAAGTTTCTCATTTTTCTTAGCTTTAATTCCAAAATTTCGAATGTGATTGAAAATGCCCCTTTAGTCTGGTCCCAACCCATCTCTCCACATCCAAGCCAGCCTTCCTGATGATCTTCCCTAGTTGCCCAGCTCTCTCCTTCCCATTTCCTGCCCAACTGTGTGGCAAACTTCTAACTCACCCATTAAACCTCAGTTTATGTCTCCGGCACGTTCTCATCTCCATCCTCTCTTCCCTCACACAGTGCTTTCTCTGCTTCTTCGCAACACTTGTTGGTGCGCCTGGTAGCCAGTCAGCTAACTCTGTCAGGCGTGTCTGCTTATGACCCTGTTACTTGGGTCACCAGCACTTTCTTAAGGAGACCACAGAGGAACTCTCACTGGTTAAACACATTTTATTTTGTGCCAAGTTGAATGCCATGTGTTGTGCAATCCTCCAGTCTATGATTGTATAGATGAGAAAGTGAGGCTCTGGGAGGTTACATAATTTGCGAAGGGTTAGACTTTGTGAAGCCCAGAGTCCTCTTTCCTTCCTCTGTGCCACTTAGCAGCTCTTCTCCTTTTTCCCTCACAGCAGCCAAGGCAGCCATGTGCTTGTGCATGCCTGAGTGCCCTCCCAAGTGCTGCATCTAGTAACTGGGAAGAAAGACTGCCTGAGGAGATGGAATTTGCTGGTAGCTACTCAAGACTGTACACCCAAATATGAATAAAGCCTCTTGAGTAGCAGACTAAAGGAATGTAGGTCAAATAATTGTCCTGTCCAGTGTCTCCTTTGATTACCCAATGGTTCTCATTTGCATATGGGAGGCCAAAGTGGGAGATGGAAAATTCCAGAAGCTTTGCACTGTCACTAAAAACAAAAGCTCAAAACCAAGGGAAAAATTTTAAAATTGCTTTCTTTTTGGTGGTAGAGCTGGGGATCAAACCCAGGCCCCTGTGCATGCAAGGCAGGAGTTCCACCACTGAACCACATTTATAGCTCCTAAAATCATTTTCTGTTTTTGTTCATGACCATTCTAGCTGAAAATGTCAAATTTATTAATTTATTCACAGCTAACCAGATACAGAAAACTATAGTAGGTCTCTGGAAAAATAAGGCTTGTTATAAAAACAGTAAACAATGATAAAGATGAAGAAAAATAACATTGATTATGAACCAGGTGCACACATCATTTATTAGCATAATAGGCCTATTGTTAATATCTTCATTTTACAGATGTAGGAATCAAAGCACAAAGAAGTCAAGTATTTTGCTCAAAATCAGACAGGAAGAAGGGGCTGATGGGATTAGAACACAATGTAAGACCTTTTATTTACAATGCAATGCCAACTTTTTAATTTATATAATACAAATATAAATGATACTTTCTAATCAGCGCATTTATATTTTGCAAAAGAATTTACTTCAAAATGTAACACAGAACTAGCTTTAACCACTTGCCAGTTTAATTATTTAAATACAGGGTCTCCAAAAATTGCATATTTTTGTTACTTTTTATAAAATAATGTAAGAAGAAATATAAAAATCACACTTTTATCAAAGTTGTTTGATGTGGGCTGGTCAAATAGCTGAGCAGATTAAAGCACCTGCAAGCAGGTGCAGGGGCTTGGGGTTCAATGCCTGGACCTACCATGCCGACCCTGCCCCCGGGGCATGCTGAGATAGCCAATTGAGACTGGGCGTGGTGGCACATGCCTGTAATCCCAGCTCTTGGGAGGCTATAGACAGGTGGATCACTGAGTCCAATCTAGTAGTGAGACCCTGAACACCCTGTAGACCCTTCCCTAAAATATAAATAAATCAATCAATAAATAAATTTGTTCAATGTAAGAACTGACATGACTGGCCGAAATGACACCTATAAACCAATGTGCTGGCCAAGTGGTGCTCCTGGTAACTGTTGAGTAGTTAACAACATTCTAATACTAATTTGTATCTTACAAATATATTGTTTACAATACAAAAATTGACATTACACTTACTACCTTTCAAAGTAACAATGGAAGGGGACAAAGAAAACCCTTGGAGGGAAAATCTGCAGGCAAGGTGGAGTAATTACAAGTGTTTCTAGTGGTCCCACATTTTAACCTAGGAGAACAGGGATCTCTCTCAAGGACAGCTACTAAAATCAAGTCTTACTATGTCCTGCTAAATACTGTTAATTAACATGGGGAAAAATGAAATGCTTAGGTTCAAAACCACACAGTGACCTTACCACTTTACCAACAACAGGATGTAGAAATGAGGGGAACCACTGACTCCCATGTACTCATAAGCAATTTAAAAAAAGGAAAACAAACAAACAAATAAACAAACAAAAAAAAACCCCTCCTTGCCAAGAGTAATTGTAAAGGGTTTGAAGTTGAACAAATAGATGCAAATCTCTAGGGTAACAGAGAGACCAAAACCAAACACAACAGTAAAGGTCAGTCATGGAAAAATAGAACAATTCAGTAGCTGGCCACTGAAGACCTTGTTCTAACTAAATGACACCAGGTGGAAGAAAAGACACTACAGTGTTCGTCCAGAAACTTCCAGCCACTTCCCCATCTGATAGACACAGGGTAAGGTTTTAATTTTTACCTTCCTTGCATGATTTTTCGCCTTAATACTCAGGTTTTCACTTCATTTCTTTATAATCCAGTAAGCCTTCCTTATCATCAAAGTACTTAACAGAAGTACAATGCTTCTCAATTCTCTGCATTGCAACTTACATTCCAAATAAAAATTCCAAATCTGTTTTCTGTTAGAATCATTACCTAACAAGTGTTGCACAAGAGGGGGTCATAGCCACATTCTCTTCATTATCTGTGGTGTTGTTGGCCCAGTTACGCTATGTTTACATCCCTGCTTTCTTCTGGGGAATCTGGGAAAGACGGATGAATTATGACCACTTCTTGGCAGTTCTCACTTACAAGGGAACAGCTCATCAAAGAGTTCCAACTAGTTCTTCCTGCCAATGCAAAAATGCACTCTTCTCTGATTCCTAAATACTCCTCTAACCCACTGTCATACAGAGACCACCGCTCACTCTACTGGGACGGTCCCACGTATTTTATAACTGGTATTTTTACTATCCTCCCTTCCACCACCACTCATCATCTTAGCTCAGGAGTATCTTCACTTAGGATATGTATCATCTCCTGGTTAGAATATACACTCACCACAACTAGATCCTGTTCTCAACCTTGAAAATCCCCTTCTCCATTTTCTACACTATCAAAGAGATCTTTCTGAAAACCCAAATCTGACATCAGTGGCTCTGCCTAATCTAAACCTCAGCCTGACACACAGGCCTTTCATTTGTCTTTCAAATATATCAGGAACCGAACTCAGGACCTGTGCTTGCCAGGCAGGTGCTTGTGCTGCTGAGTTACATCCTCAGGCCTTGACTACTATTCTGTTTCTGTAGTCTTCACAATTCTGTTTCTGTAGTCTTCACAATCAAGTGGTTTGCTTCTTTTAAAATGT
>NDGN011391328.1:0-11553 GCA_002564285.1 Tympanoctomys barrerae
TATATATATATATATATATATATATATATATATATATGCTGGGGATTTAGCTTAGTGTGAAAGCCCCATGTTCAATCCCACTGTCACTCCCCTTACCATGAGATATGTTTATAATATGGTGGTAATCATGTGGTTTGAATTATCATTTCAAAAGAGATAGGGGTTAGGGGGACTCCCTATGAGTTTTAGTGTATAGAGATGGTTTTGGGGGATTATGAATCTAAAAGGAAAGACTAGGCAGAAAGGAAAAGAAAAGATATTCTTCTTTGAAAAATATAGATAAAAGTAGAAAATGAAATCAGAACAGGAACGACTTACGTGATTCTATAAGTATTACCCTATATTTACAAAAGAAAAATCAAACACAAATAGTTTTTATGGCTTTCCCACATTGTTGCGTGATTTTAGGCTCCACACCCACCAAACTTAACAAGTATCTTAAAAACTAGGCAAGAGTTATCTGGTAGCCGGCAGCACTTCTCTTTGTGATATGGTGAGGAAAAAAGTGACCACCTTTTAAATTCTGTCCCAACTTTTTATGTATTTGGTTGTTTCAGGGTATCACTATGCAGCTCAGACTCATGGTGATTCTCCTGCTTTCAGCATCCCCAGAAGTGGTATTACAGGTGTGCACCATCATGCCTGGGCTCTGGTCAGCTCAGATCACCCTGGGGGTGGGGTTGGCATGGCACATGGTGCCAGGGATCAAACCATAGTCCCTGGACCTGCCAAAGCTTGCCTAAAGCAGGAAGTTTAGTCTGCTGAGCTATCTCACTGGCCCAACGTCCCAACTTTTCTACCAACTGGCAGATGTGTCCATGGGCAAATGGCTTCATCAGTTTTGAGCCTCTATTTCCTTAAACAAAATCCTAAAATGTTTTCTAAAAATCCCTTGACCTTTGGTAATTCATGACCAATTACAGATTTTGTTCAGTATGTTTGAGATTTAGTCCCAAAGTAGATTTAAATGTTCATTTTAAGTAAAATAGAAAACACTGGGCTGATTCTGTATGGGTCCCTTCCCAGTACAAAGAAGTATAATTTTCCAAATAACTTGGAGTTCAGTTTGGAGAAAAAGAAGGAAGGAAAGAAGAGAGGTGTGGCAGAAGAAAAGAGGGGCAGGAGGAAGAGAAGAGCATAGGCTTCACAAAGAAAGATAAAAACTGAACTCAAACATTCTAACAAAATGTTGTTTCTATACTGTCTAAGAGAGCTTCACACCCACATAAAATCCTAAAGACCTGGAATAGCGGTTAGACTCTAATGTCCATGCACAGGCGGGGCCTTGGTCCTGTGTGAGGTAGTCTGGTCATAACTGAAAGTGTCATAAATCTCAAAGGCTCAAAAAGTTCTTCATGAAAGGGGGACTAAAACCACTGCCCAAGGATATAGAGAAGAAAAGCAAAAACTTCCATTATGTCCATAGCTTGGGATACCAGTTGTGGGAATACAGTTCATACCATCCATGTATCTGGGATTTGGGATGCCAAAACATTAACATAAACACAGTGTCAGAATTATGGATAATTCTTTGTTCTTCAAGGAAAACAAGTACATCGCCACTATGTAAGGCAAGTCTCATAGTTTAAGATATAAAAGATAAATCTCTATGAAGCTAAACTTGGCAACACATACATACCTGACCATAATGAAGTCATGCAAGTAAAAATTTAGAGGTTAAATCCTAGGAACTGGAGCTACAGTAATATGAAATGGACTAAAAAATAAGATTCCTTCCTATAACTGGAATCATTGAAGCAAGAATAAAAAAATTTAAAAAGAATTAAATGAAAAATAATAGATGAGGGAACTGATTGAAAAAGAACAAAATAGAACTCCTAAGAATAGCTCAATGGAAAGCATAGATACCAGAGCAAGCACAAAATAGATAATCAGTGGACTAGAAGAAAGATTTGGAGAAATGAAACCAAAATACACCCTAGGACTTCCAAGTAAAAATGAAGAATTTAACACTAGATATCTAATATCAGCTTCCCCTGAAACATCACTAAAACTAAAGAAAGTGATCTTTTAAAAGATATAACCCATAAGAACAAGTGCAAGTAAGCAGACTTTAGAAGGTAAAAAGCAGACATACAAGTAGCAACAGAATCAGTGAACCAAAGAAAGCTGGATCCTAAGCAAGGGGTTGAGAAGGCTCAAACAACTGGAAGGCCCTTGAAAGCTCAGTGACAGCCTCAGTGACGTCTATAGGGGTAGGAAGAAGAAATGATCTGAGTCACTGAGAGTGGGACAAGCTGTTTAAGGACAAGGTGCATAGGTGCTACCTTCAACTCCACCCGGTTAGGTAGCAGCCTTGATCCAACTGGACTCTGGGGAGAGAGTCTAATCTGCCTAGATTAGGAGTTGCCGTACAGCAAATCATATAGAAAATATATATACTGAAGGCTGAATATTATAGCCCGCATGCTCATCTCAGCCCCAGCACTGGGACAGGCAGCTCTTCATCCTGTAGATGGCACTTTGGACAGTATTCTCCAGAGAAATTGATCATCCCTTGGGACTCTTGTTGACATTAGGAATTTCCCCGGACATGTCATAAGTATACTATTCTACTGTGATAGTCAAGGTCAATAATAAACCCTTCGTAATCCTCAGAGCTTCCAAAACATTTATTGGTTTTCATTTTCAACTACAGAGTGACCAGACAACCAAGACAGAAAAAAAATGTCAGGAAAGCCTGTTCAGAAAAGAGTTTAAGACAGACAAAAACAAAACAAAATGAAACAACAATAACAACAAAAAAAAAACACAAAATGGAGGAAGAAGAAACTTTCAAAAGAGAAAAAATTTTATAACAGGTTAACATATTCTAAAAACAGAACATAATGACTTCAAAACTATTTATAAACTAGGCATAATGCTGCACACCTGTAATTTCAGTTACTTGAGAGGTTGAAACATGAGGATTGCAACTTCTAAGCCAGCCTAAGTACTTAACTAGATTATGTCAAAAACAAAAACAAAAATAAAAATGAAAAAGGGTGGGAATGTGGCTCAGTGTTCCTTGAATTAAATCTCCAGCACCACAGAAACAAACAAGCAAAAGAAAAATTTTTAAAAACTATAAACAAAGGTTAAAATAACAGAAATAAAAATCAAATAGAATGGAAGGTGAAGTTTATGAAATTGTCCAAAAAGATGCAGAGATGGAAAACAATAAAAATATGAGGATATTATAAGCCCAGGATGTAAGTAATAGGAGTTCTAGATTGTGGGCTTACAGAGAGAAGCAAGTATTCAACAGATTGAAAGAATACACTGATTGTTCAGAAGAACAGATGAATAATAAGAAAATTTACTGTGAAATCTGGACTCCTGTGGAAATGTAAAGATTCTACAAGTTTTCATAGAAAAAAAAGATACAACAGTATCAAGAATCAAAAGAGGCTGAATGTTCTAACAACCCTGGTGACAGGATATATTAGAGCAGGAGTCTATTTCAACCTCCTGAAGAGAACAGGTTTTTGACCTAGATTTTTCTTGCACAAGATAGATAAGCTATCAAACAAGATGACAGAATAAAGGCATTTTCAGATATTCAGAGTGTGAATTTCTCGTTCATAAATCCAGTTTTGATAAGCTACTGCCAGGGAAATGAAAGTGAAAAGGAAATCTTATGTGATTCAACATGGGACTAAAGCCAAGAGATGATGGCCGTACAGCAGCATCTCAAGAGACAAAACGGTGCAGGCACAGAAAGCAGCCCCCGGAGACTGGCTGGCGGCCACGAGACAGTCACTGAGCGCTGTCGTCCTCAGGTTCTGCCTTGACTTTACACTGTGCTTTCCCTCTGAGCTATGCTGCTCCAACACTGGAGCAAACCAGGAAAGGGCATCCAACTCAGAAGGAAGAAAGAGAAAGCTTTCAGAATAACCAGAAAGAGAAACTGTACTAAGGCCATATCATGGAATTTACTTAACTGTTGTTTTAAATGAGTTAAATTTGTATCCACTTATCTAGGACATTCTTGATGTACTGTTAAGAAAGAAAAACATGCTATAAAAATACACATAATTGGAGTTTTTAGAATCAATAACAATAGACCACTCCTATCTGATTTGTATCAATATATGTGCATGTATTTATAGGAGTTTGGAGAAATATACAGATATATAACAAACATTAACACTGTTAAACTCAGTGATATGCATAGAAAGGGTAGAGAGAGATTAAGAAAAAAATAAAACATAGGAAAATAGAGACATAAGAATTTAGACAGGGTAAAAAGAGGAAAAGAGAGTAACAAAATCTAATAAACATACATACCAGAGCACTCAGAAAGATATAATAAAGAGAACTGGGGAGAGACTAACATTCAGACACTAGAACAGAATGTTTCAGGACTGATGAAATGTTAGCAATCCTTACGTTTGAAGCACATAGAGCCCACGCAGGATTGGAATGAAACTGCAGATCATTAAAAACAAAACACAAAAAAAGGTCAAAGCAATTAGAAAAATAAAAAATACTGTAAATGAATGACAGAGTAAAGTAAATGACACTTTCTCAATTATAGATCTCAGAAGGCTAGAAAAAGTACTTTCAAATGCTGAGAAAAATACATATGTAAAAATTCTACCCCAGACAAACTACCACTCAGACTAAAGACTAAAAGTGAAAAAAAAAAAAACAACTTTTGTCAGAGACTGAAATAGTTTACATTTCCAAATGTTTGATGAAATAGTTACTCAAGGATTTCCTTTATTAATAAGAAACCTGCATTGAGCACACAAGAATGGAATTCATGAAGCAAAATCAAGGGTATTTGTTGAGGGCTTACTCTGTTCTATTGAGTATCACACAGTATTCTAAGTGACACAGTTACCACCTCAAATAATCTCTATGACTACCTTGTGAGGTTGGTATTATTATTATGCCTATTTTACAGATGAGAAAATTGGGACACAATGAAGATTTTCTAAGCTCAAAGAAGATTTTCATCTCATGAGTGGTGAAACACTAAGGATTCAACTCAAAGCCACCATATTTTTGATTCCATACCTTTAACCCAATTGCAAATAAAAGAATGAGGATGAAAGAACATTGAAATAAATAATAAATGATAACAAAATATTCAATGGTCTCAGATCATGGCATAAGAGAAAGAAGAGTCCAGGATAAAGTGTTCCAAAGAGTCTATTATTTTGTTTAGGAAATGAATAGAGACACTGATAAAATTAAATTTTAGATTTTGCCACTTGAAACATAATTTTTAAAGTTGAAGGATTAACAACCAAAATAATTTACAACATATAAGCATTATAAAATGATAAAAAGGTTGGGGAGACAGCTCAGTAGGATAAGCGCAAAAAAAAAAAAAAAAAGGTATTTTAGGGCTGGGAAGGTGGCTCAGTAGAATAAGCACTTCCCTGGCAAGCACAACGGCCTGAGTTCAATCCCTGGTTCCACAAAAAAAAAAAAAAAGATAAAAAGTGAATAATAATCCAAGTAACTTAACAAAAGGCAGAGAAGTTAAAGAAAACCAAGAATCAGCACAGAACATAGAAAACATCTGGGTTCTTAGTCAATTCAAAATATTGTATACACACATTATCAACATAAACTTAAATGGCTTAAACTGTTACAAGGAATCTTTAGATTGGTTTTTTTTTTTTTTAATTTCACCTGTTTATAAGAAAAAGCCTAAAACATAATATCACAATGAAGACAAATGTACAGGTAGGGAAAATAGCACCCTAGGGAAATACTCAAAAGAATCTGGTATAGCAAATGTACTAGTCAGCTCGAGTTCCCCTAATAAAATACCAGATATGGGTTGCTTAAACAACAGAAGTCTATTTTCACAGTCCTGGAGGCTGAAAGCCTAAGACCAAGGTCCTGGCTAGTTTTGTTCCTGTTAAGACCTCTCTTTTGGTTTTGCAGATGGCTGTATTTTCCCTAGATCCTCCTAGTCACAAAACTCAGATAAGTAGACTTCTTCTTATAGCCATTAATCCCATCAAAAAGCCCTGACCTCATTTTCTCATTTAAGTCTAATTATCTGCAAAATTCTCCATCTCCATTAGAAGTTCAAGCTTCTATATATGAACTTGGAGGGTTGGGGGTGGGGGGAGACACAGATACTATGTCCATAACAGCAACATAAATATCAGGTGAATTCTTTAGGCTTTGAATGTCACTGATTCCAAAAGCAGCCTCATGACTACATTACTACAAAGCATAACACCTCCCAACACACTCTAGCCACTTGAGTTGTCTTATACTTCTTTACATCCATATACCATTTGATAAATTTCATATGTTTGCTTATTGTCTGTGATTGGCAAATAGAGCAGTAAGGCCCCAGAGAACACAACTTTTCTCATTTTGTTCACTAGTGTACCTTCAGTGTCTACAATGTTCCTCATATTCTGGTTTCTCTTTAGGTCTCATATAAATCTTTTACCTTTCACAGTGTTTCCAACAATAAGTGCACAATAAATATGTTTTCATTGATTCAATGAATAAATCTGTTAAGATATATTTTATAGCCAAAAGCATTCTGGAGGGATAAAGAAAATAACGTAATAACAGCATAAAGAAATTATCATAATAAAGATAAAAAGATACATCCAGAAGAATCCTCTTGCATGTCTCACAGTATAACTATATATCAAAGCAGCAATTTAACTGTAAAAAAACAATGAATTCAAATTTACACTGTGTGTTTTTAGCATGCATCCTATGAAGCTTACATACAAAGTTTTTATAAAGAGAGAAAAATGCAAGATTTAAATAATGCATGTTTACAGGCTTGCTCTAATGGACCTGGAAGAGAATTCTACTCTAGAAATACAGAATACACATGAAATGTGCATAAAAATGTCCAGGTTCTAGACCACAGACCAAAAACACAACAAATTTCAAAGAAACATGATCACACAGAATGCATGCTTCAACTAACATATAATAAAATTTGAAATCAACAACAAAACTATAGTGCTTAAACTCAAGAACAATTTGAAATGTCAAAGGTATACTGCTAAATTATTAATGTGAAGTCAAAATGAAAGTAAAAACATTTAAAACTGAGCATCAATTGAAGCCTAGTTTTTGACACAAAAGTATTTTTAGTAGTAAATTCTGTATCAGAAACAAAATTTTACAGTTCAGAAGTTAGTGATACAAATTATGGGGGAAAAAAGTTAGTGATACAGTAACAAAGTAAACTAAAAAAATCATAGAAAAAAGGTTTTCTGTACACATGAATAAAGTAGCAAGAAAGCAATAATATAGATAAATCAATAAAACAGAAACAAATGACAATAAAAGGGAATAGGGTGATTCTTTAAAGACTAATAAAATAAGTAAACATTTGACAAAATAGAAGAAGAAAAAAGAAGGCACAAGCAAACATTATTAGGCATGCAGGGGGGTCATCACGTAATTTATTAAAAATTTTATGTATGAGAATTCTATGTTCTATTTTCAAGCAATAAATCTAAAAACATGAAATAGAAAACTTAAAAATACATGTTTACCCAAATTGACACATGAAAAATAGAAAAAAGAACAAAAGCTTCTGAATGTTTAAGTTCAGACCAAACCTAGATTTCAGAATTAGTCTATGAAAAGGCATAAAAAGAAAAACAACAGGTTAACTTCAAATAAAAGCATCAAAACATAAATCCTAAAAAATTTCATATATTTGAGCAAAGAGGCATGCATTAAATTATAATGATCCTTTAATATACATCTGAGATTATATATACTATGTATCATATAAATTACATTTATCAGACAATAAATATGTGAGAATTGGGTATAATGACTCAATGAAATTTATTTCAAAAGCTCATGGTTATTTAATATTAAAAGTTTTCATGTAATTTACCACACTGACAGATTAAGAAGAAGAAACAATATAATTATCTCAATAGGTATGGTAAAGGCATTTAACAGAATTAAGTCTGATTCACAGTTTAAAAGTATAGTAAAATGTCTAGCCAACTGGGAAGTTGTTTCTGCTAAAAATCTACAATAAACCTTAGAAACATTTCCTTTAAAGTCAGGAACTAGACAAATACGCCTTTTCTTTCACAACTACACTCCTTATTGTGTGAGATATCTAGCATATCTAGCTGAAGCAATAAAACAGAAAAAGGAATAAGAGAAGTAGGGATTAGAAGTGATAAAAAGAGTATTTGCAGACAATACTGTCTATATAGTTAGGGATGGCAGTAAATATTTTAATCTCAGGCACTTGGGAGGCTGAGGCAGGAAGATCACAAGTTCAGCTTAGTGAGATCCTGTGTAAATTTTTCAAAAGAGCTGGGTCTGTACCTTCAGTGGTAGGGTGTAAGACCCTATGTTTGATTCCCAATATAGAGAGACAGAGGCAGAGACAGAGACAGAGATATTGACAGTGACAGAGACAGTGACAGACACAAAGACAGAGACAGAGATAGAGACAGAGACAGAGACAGAGAGGGATTGTTACACAGAGAACCCATGAGAAACTACATTTTCAGAGTTTGGTGAGGACACTGGAGACAAGGTTAATATACAAACATCCACTGTATCCTTATAACAACATTGTATCCTTGTAACAAAACATAAAAAATGTAATTTTTAGAAAATTTCATTAACAGGGTCAATAAATTATGAGGTACTTAAAAATAAATCTGTGGGGCTGGGGAGATAGCTCAGCAGCCTAAGTACCTGCCTGGCAAGTGCTAGGGCCCCAGTTCAATCCCTGGTACCACATGCAGTGCCAGTGACAGCCACTGAAGCAGGTGTAATCCCAGAGCTTGTGAGGCTGGCTGCCAGTCAGAGCCATGTAGCAACACCCTATACCAAACAAATAAATGATTAAATAAATAAATTTTTAAAATTAAAATATAGATCTATAAAAAGAGGTACAAGATGTATGAAAAGATCTGTATCTATGTCTATTTTTACTGGAAGTCTTTAAAACATTAGCAATACACACAAATACTACACATAAATATTCATAGGTATACATACATATTATGTGTACATCTGTGTGTGTGTCAATATATGGCAGGACAAGTCCTATGTCATTCTTTTTCAAAATTATCTTGGGTATTTTTGGACCTTAATTCTTCTACATGAATTTTTAAACAATTTTTTTTTTCAGTACCGGGGATTGAACTCAGGCCCTTGAGCTTGCCAGGGACACGCTTATTCCACTAAGCCATCTCCCTGGCCCCAACATTTAAAATATTGACAAAAAGTCTCTAGGATTTTAATATAAATTTCATGTAACATATATTAACCTGAGGAAGTTGATACTGACGTTCATGGTTCTTGCTTTATGCTGAATCATTAAACAGATAGTTCTGGGACAATTGTGATCTATATAGGGAAAATTCTAGATTTCTTAAAACATAGTACAATATATCCAAAAATGAATATGAGTAGAACTATAACTACCTTTAAAACATTCAGAAAAAAATGTGTTTCAGATACCATCTTTATGACCTCAGGCTAGGGAATGACTCAAATGCATAAGCCATGAAGGTAAATATTTGATATATTTGAGCATCAACCTTTTTTTTTATTTTATGTATTTGATACAGGGTCTCACTATACAGCTCAGACTCATAGCGATCTTACTGTTTTGGTCTCATCAGCACTGGGATTACAGGCATGCACCGCCACACCTGGTCTTGGGGGCTGGCTTGGAATGCCCGAGGTGGGGCTGGCATGGCATGTGGTGCCGGGGATCAAACCTGGGTCCGTATGTTAGCCTAGGCAGGCCTTAGACCATTGAGCTATCGCCATGGCCCCAATCTTCTTATATGACCAAAGATGCCAAATAAGCAATATAAGTTTTAGAAAATTTCATTAACAGGGTCAATAAATTATGACGTACCTAAAAATAAATATGCGGGACTAGGGAGATAGCTCAGCAGTCTAAGCACCTACCTGGCAAGTGCAAGGGCCCCAGTTCAATCCCTGGCACCATATGCAAGAAATAGAAACAGTTTTTTTTAAAGGATTCATAATATACAGTAAACACTTAGTAATCTGTAAGAGAGAGAGAGAAAAAAAAAGCAAACAACTCACTACTCCCTCCAAAAGTGAAATAAACAAATAGGTAATACAAAGAAAAAGAAACTCAAATGACCAAAAATCATGGGATATGGGACAAAGAAATAACATCAAAAGTAATCAGAAAAAACATCAATTAACACTAGCAGGAGGCACCTTTTCAATCCATCAGATGAGCAAAACCTAGAAGGGATATCACCAATAACTGCAGAAGATGTACAACAGCCAGAACTCCCATACTTCCGGGCTGGAGTGTGAACCAACAACAGTAAGGCAAAACCTATCAAAGTTTATGACGTTTCTGCTCTAAGACCCCAAAATTCCACTTCCTTCTGTATCTTTGAGAAGGTCAATGTGTGCACATGGAAACATGTTCAAAGAAGTTCACATTTACAAAATAAAAAACTAAAAAAATCTAAACTTCCATCAATTTAAAAAGTAGATATAGGGCTGGCCAGATAGCTCAGCGGATTAAAGCACCTGCTTGGGCAAACACAGGGACTGGGGTTTGATCCCCAGCATGCCAGACCAGCCCTGCCTCTGGGGCATACTGAGAGGGCGACTGAGACTGGGCATGGTGGTATGTACCTGTAATCCCAGCACTTGGGAGACTGAAAACAGGAGGATCACTACAAGTCTGATCTGTGTTTAAAAAGAAGGAAGGAAGGAAGGGAGGGAGGGAGGGAAGGAATGAGGGAGAGAGAGAGGGAGGGAGGGAGGGAGGGAGGAAGGGAAAGAAAAGAAAAAGAAAACCTTGGATACATTTTTTAAAAAGTGAATATAGTAGTCTAACATATTCACAAAAAGATTTGATATGTGTCCTAGCTGGTTTAGGCTATTACAACACAAATGCTCTAGACTGGATAACTTCACAAATGCTTGTTTCTCGGTTTTGCAGGCTGAGAATTCAATAAAGGCATTGGCAGATTTGTTGTTGCTCCCCCTTCACTTATAAAGGGCCTTCTTCTGTTGACACAGTGAAAGGGATCAGAGAGGTCTCTGAGTCTTTCCTTCTGTTTGTTTGTTTGTTTTGTTTTGTTTTTTGAGACAGGGTCTCCCTATGTAGCTCAGGGGCATGGGGAATCAATTCAGGCCCTTGCGCTTGCCAGGGAAGTGCTTATTCCACTGAGCCATCTCCCCAGCCCTCCTGGGGGTCTCGTTTAAAAAACATTAATTCTATTCATGAAATTTCTGCTGACTTGATTTAATACACTCCTCATATCCTTCCTCTTAATAGTATCATATTGAAAGTTAGGAATTTACCATATGAATTTGGAGAAGGTACATTATTCCCTCATACAGCAGCTGAAGAAACTGGCTCTAGATAAATTAGAATAAGCCTCAAAAGTATTATTTCAAGTGATAAGAAAGTTGTGGAAAGATTATTTAATGCAAACCATTCTATTTTTTTTTTTTCATTTTTGTTTTCGGGGGGGTGTGCTCAGGATACCTTCAGGGCAGGTCTGGCTTGAGGATGAGGGGATCGAACCACAGCATCCTGAGCCTGACTGC
>NDGN011391339.1:0-11844 GCA_002564285.1 Tympanoctomys barrerae
TTAGCTAGAATTGTGTTTCCTAAGATAATGCCCCCAATAATGTGATTTATATGTTAATGTTGCAGAAAAGATGACTTTATGATTTTTATGACACATAAAAACATGAATATAATTATGCTATTTTAAATTTTATATTTATTTAACATTACTTCAGCATTGATTATATGAATTTACCTTCTGAAGGTAATTATTTTTAGCTGTCTAGCAGTAAAATCTTGTCTCATGTTTGGCCAGGTGTACATATTATTTTCTTAAATTAGTTGATATTCTTCATCTATTTACTTAGCTTTGACCCTTGACAAAATCTACTTTTACCAATATCACTTTTACTGGAAAAGGATGGTAATTAACTAAAATCTCAACCCTGCCCACCACTCTGTGTTCTAGAAAATGGATTACATAATTTAGCATCTCTCTCTTGATTTCTATTCCTGGATGACCCACTTGTTTATAACATTTCAAATTTCCATTGTTAATCTCATAAATATTTAGCTAAATTGTTTAACTGAGTAGTGTATAGATTGAACAATTAGTAAGCTAACTTGACCAAGATACACTTCTAGCTCTAGAACTTGGTGGCTTTCATGAGAGCTCTTGCTGAGCCTCAGCTGACCTGAAACAAAACATTCTCAGATTGACTGTCTGATCTCACCATCCTCTCATCTCAAACCCTCACACCCATTTTCTGCAGTCCTGTTTACTCCTTTCTACATGTAAAACTCATTTCTGTTGGACCCTTGGGGTCTTTGCAGGTCTGAAACTTAAAGTTCCCTCTAATGGAACTGTCACCTCTCTCCTCTATAACAGTCTTTTTAATATTTTCTTTACTAAGTCTACATTTTTAATGAGAAACTTCTTAAAAGTTGTGACCAGTTTTTATTTATGTTAAGAAAAATTATCACAGACAGTAATTTTTGCTAATTTGCTTTACCAAATCATAGTTTTATGATTACTCTCAGATTGTTGGCTTAATGTGTATTTCTTAAGATGGAGTCTCAAAATCATTTATTCTTTATTTTAATGCTGCCTTAGAATTCAGAACAATTATGCCCAATTTAGGATTATATCTATATGAAAAATAAAGCTAATCAATTTATCATAAATCTGAAGCAGAGAAAAGGAAAACTCCAGTACTTCACTTTGCAGTAAACTAAGATAAGGCAAGATACTTTACTTTGCAGTAAAATTAGGTAAGATTTTCATTTAAATGTGTACCTGAGAGAGTTAAGGTACTGCCCTTATAGAGAGGAAGTTTTTGCTGATTCATCTTTTAAAGGGTGGCAAATTAAAACAGAAAATGGGGAAAGTAGAAAATGTTTTCAATATTATATTCTTGAAGACCCTTTCCAGAGCAGGCATCAGATATCAGAGACCTCTGCAGAGTCCCTGATCTCCTGCCCAGAGTTAAGGTACATGATGAGAAGAAAGAGCAAGAGACAAAATAGGGATGCAGCAGGTATCTGGGATGATGAGTTCTTTGTGGGACCAAAGGCCATGGGATGCTCAGAACCTTAATATTTATTCATTAGGTTCAGTCAAGGTCAATGGGTGAAGGACAGTGAGTGCTCCTGCTGACTAGTGGGCTAGTGAGAACACAGCTCTCTTCTTACAAAGGCAAGGATGAGTACAAATCAGAGAGGGAATGAAGACACTGCATTTTCCCAGATGCCTATCATCTTCAGCAGGACTTCTCTTGCCATCTGAGTGCTAGCGCAGTCATTAGCCCTAGGGCTTCCAGCTGTGACCAGAAAAGATGAAAGAGTTTCCGCCTTCCAATCTGGCTCAAAGGACAGGACACACACAAGTGTATACATCCCCCAGAATCCATTCATAATTTGTGGTCCCTTAAAGTAAATAAATACTTTTTATCTATAATATTATATTGCTAGTACCTATGCAAGGTCATGTTACACTGAGTGAGATGAATCAATATTTATATGGGAGTCAAATAGAGGTTCATGAAAAGCATGATCTTGACCCTAAATTAGTTCTTGAATTAAAATGCAATATAGAAATGGTATTGTCAGATACAATATTTTCTAATAACAGTGCCCTGTCCATCTGCTATACACCTTCATTTACATTTTAATTTTATGGAACAGAGAAAAGTGTTATGATATTATTTTGGTGTAGATATTTATTCTGAATATTATATGAATACATAACCTACAAGACCTTAATTTACTCCCACTATATAATGAGTTAATTTGTGTTTCCCTCAAAATTCATGACTATTTGGAACTTGACATGCAAATGTAGTTCAACTAAAGCGAGGCCATCCTGGATTAGGGTGGGACTAAAACCAGTATGATTATTATTTTTAGGACACAATGAAAATTTGGACACAGAAACACATGCATACATGAAAGAAGTTCATGTAAAGAAAGAGTAGATANTTGACTGGTACCTAGTGTTCCCCAAACACCAAAGATTTCTAGTGACCATGACATACCAGAGGAGACAAAATATGATTATTCCTTTGAATCTTATTCAGTAGCATGGCACTGTACACTCTTTTGTTCTGAACTTCTTGCCTCCAAAGTTACAAAAACAGTCTAATTTTTAGATTTTGTCTTTACTGTAGTAGAACATGTTTCCAGAATATGGAATTTCTCATCATGGGGAGTAGGTTCATATACATTAAACCACTTGTCTTTTTAACCCCCTTGCACTTCTGATCCACCTTCCCCCTCCTTATCTAAATACACTGTCTCCATTTATATTCTTGCTGGTATTATTATTACCAGCTCATGTTTACAGCGTATACAGTCCTTACATTCATTGTGGCAATGTGGTGTCTATAAATGACATATATTAATTTTTCTTACTTTACTTCCTGTCTTTTCCTTTCACCCTCATTCTCCTGTATCCCTGTCTGCCTTCAAGAAATCATGTAGTTTCCTTCTATTCATCCACTATTTTGCAAATCACCCAGTTTGGGGTTTTTGTTACAGTGGCCATGGAAAACTCACGCATGCTCATAGCCAATGGAACTTTTGTGTGGAGACAGGTATTCTGCAGAGAAAGTTTGCCCGGGTAATGAAAAGGAGACTTTCTGATACTCTTAGTTATACAGAAAGCACTGTATACTGCTAAGGAATGACCATGAGTACATTGGGCAGGAAGAACAGCATTGTTTATTCTTGCCAATAAAGGGGAATAAAGCTTCTTTGTTAAAATACAGAGTGTATTAGAAAAGGAGGCAATAGTTTCTGTAGCATACTAAAAATACTTGATTGTTTCAAATTAATTAAAACAGTATTTCTCATTCCTAAGTGTAGATACAGTGTGCCTGATTAGAAGTCAACTTTCCTTCCAGGGTACATTTATGTACCCAGAGTACTTCCTTTGTTTAGTTTAACAGCTTCAATGCATCTTTACATTCATGACAAAAAGGGAAAATATGTCAGAGTGGGGTGTTTTATAAGTCATGTATGAACTCAATACACCACCACATCTTCATCATACTTAATAGCCAGAACCAGCAAGAAATACAGAAAAATGTTTTTCTGTACCAGAAGAAAGACAAAAAAGTGATTTGATTCAAGTGTCATGTATTATGCTTATGTTTAGACGTGCCACAAAACTTCATGCAGTCATAGCTTGTCATTGAATCTAGGGTGTATGATGGATTCATGATGTGATGTTGGGATTAGGGTTGTGTAAATCAGTCCACTGACTGGTTTGGCACTGCCCTAATCCGCATGGCACAGAGTAGAAAAGTGGCAGAAAGATGCCATGAAGAACCCTTGTTGCTCTTGCTGTCTGCCTACCATTAACTTTCTCCTCTGTGAAGCAACTCTGTCTCACAGCCTGTACATTTCAGGATAAAGTCTCTGCAAACTATGAGCACAAAACCTTTTGCTATTTAACTTTGGATGTCAGGTGTTTTATTTCAGCAACTAGAAAAATAACTGAAACAAAAAGGTTAACTGGTCTCTCTTCTTTTGTTAGCAGACCATTCAAT
Source organism: Tympanoctomys barrerae (assembly GCA_002564285.1). Classification (NCBI taxonomy): domain Eukaryota; kingdom Metazoa; phylum Chordata; class Mammalia; order Rodentia; family Octodontidae; genus Tympanoctomys; species Tympanoctomys barrerae. Next base: position 3,968 of record NDGN011391339.1, read on the forward strand.
AAACAAGTAATTAATAATCAGTGATCTTGGCTCAGAAACCTGTTGTGATCATTATAAAGAACAAGTGCTCATAAAATTTAGAATTTGTAATAACTTTTAAGCAAAATGTGAGGGACTCAATACATACAAATATAAAAAATTATTTTTCTCTATCACACCCTTTCTTTTTTTCTTTGTGTGTGTGGTGTGTGTATGTGTGTGTGTGCACATGCATGCACATGTGTGTGTGTGTGTGTGTGTGTGTGTGTGTACTGGGGATAAAACCAGGACTTCAACAATAAATCTATAATTCCAGCATCTCCACTCCTTTTTAAATTTTGAGAAAAAGTCTAAGTTGTCCAAGTTGAGATGAATAATAATAATAATAATAATAACAACAACATAATAAGACTAATAATAAAACACTGGTAATCCACCTGTCTCAGGCTCCCAGACACCTGGGGCGACCAGCACATGCAACTATATTCACTTTGCACACTATACTTTCTCTTTTTTAAATGTATTTGGTGCAGAGTCTAACCATGCAGCTTGGACTGGTAGTGATCCTCCTGTCTCAGCCTCCTCAGTGTTGGGATTACAGGCATGTGCTACCACACCAGGTCTCAGTGGCTGGCTCAGTGTGCCTAGGGGCTGGGCCCACACAGCATGTGTTACTAAAGATTGAACCCTGGTCCCTGCACTTGCCTAAGCAGATGCCTAGTCCACTGAGCTATCTTACTGGTCCTTACACAATCTATTTTCTAATGGTAGCTAAATTTTAAATTATAATTGTATTTGTTTTTACAGTTTTGATATTAAAATTTGTACTATACTTATTAATTATTATTTATCCGATTCTCCTCATAAAACTTTTTTGACATTTTAAAGCAAAAATTATCCTAATACAGATATAATAGAAAGAGTAAACCATACAGAAATATCTACTTAATTCCAACCCATAATCACAATAGCAAAGTAAGCTGTGTTAAAAATCAGAAAAGCAAGGTTAAAACCAATGGATTTTAAGGCCCCTGAGACAGCTAATTAAAAGTACTTCAGTGTCAGTTGTGACATTTGAATTGTTTACAGGTTACTCCAGATACAGTACCATTACAAAGAAAGCATTCTTGTATAACACTTGTTAATTTTAGCATAGAAATAAAAAATATTGATTTTCAAGAGCATTTTAAAAATATGCTTCCTGTAAGTATAAGTGCAGACCAAATAATCTCTTGTTTTATGAAAGACAGAATGGCTGACAAAGTTCACACTAATTTACGCTTTTCAAGCTTCATATAGAGAGCTTCCAAGAGGTATATTACATATCAACTGCTCAAAAAATAGGAAGATGCTGAGAATATTCTTCCTGTACCATGTGGACATAAATCTGCAGCCATAACTGATTCTACAGAGCTTCATTATTGCTGTCTTTCTCCCTGGGCCTTAAAAGAAGAGTTGGCAAAAAAGACTATGTTTGTAATATGTATTTTCATGATGTTTGGATCTGACAATTTATTGCTTTATTTTTTAAAGAATTGGTTCTGTTAAAGCATAGTACCAATAACAAAAACAGTCTCTGTCCCTGTCCCTGTATCTCTCTCCCTCTCTCCCTCTCTCTCTCTGTCTCTGTCTCTGTTTCTCTCTGTCTCTCTTTCTCTCTCTCTCCTTCTCTCTCTCTTCCTCCTTCTCCCAGACTCTTTATCAAATAAAAAATTAAAGCTCTTATTTCCATGAAAGAGATAAACTGAATTGGTCATTGCTATGTTACTATCATCTTTATAACAGAAATCAAAATCTCTTTTTCTAAATCTGTTTCAGAAACTATATTACACTTGTCATTAAAGAAATCACCAAGCTGTCTAATGAAAACCTGTAACAACCAAATACATAAGAAAAACAAAAAAAAGAAAGAAATCACAAACAGGAAATAAGGATAATTATAAACAAAAGCCTTAAAAACCCAGTGTATATAAGAAATCTGTGTTATAATATGTGCTATGGTCCAAGTGTTTGTGCCTAGCTAAAATTCACATGCTAAGAATGTCTTAAATCACTTTCTTATTGCTGATGCCCAGTACTCAACACCTGCATGTTACAGGAGGTAAGGTTCACTCTGCTTGTCACTGACCACAAAGATGTAATCCATACTTGCCTGGCTCCAAGGCATGAAAGGCATGGTGGGAGCTTCCTCCAGAATTCTCCTATCATAGTGGCCAGGCATCACAGTGAATAGAAGAATGAGAGAGGAAACATTCCCTTCCAGGTTATGCCCTCAGTGAAACGCTTGCAAGGAGATACCATTCCAAAGAGGAAGTCATGCAAGAACTCATCCATCAATGCTTCCACTAAGTAGTATATCCCTAATATGATCCAATCGCCTTCCAGAATAATGAAGTTTGCTGTGGACATCCCTGACCTAAACCATAATAAACTCTTCAGCACAAGGTGGTAGTATTAGGAAGTGGAAGGTCTTACAGGAAGAGATTAGGTCATAGAAACTTCATGGACATAACTGGTGTTTATGTAAGGGAGATAGCTCAGTGGCTTCAGTGCCTTCCTAGCAAGCACAAGGTCCTGAGCTCGACCCTGATACAAAAGAAGAAAAAAGATCAAAAGTGGATGCGTAAATGCACATCTGTAATTCTAGCACTCTGGAGGAAATTGATAGGTTAAAGAGACCCTTCCTGGGCATCTTAGCATGACCCTCCCTCAAATTAATAATAATAATAATAATAATAATAATAATAACAAACAACACAAGCTATGCATACATACATACATACATGGGATGCGATGCTATTTAGTGTGAGGACTCTGTGTTCAGTCCTCCATAGCATATAGACACGTGCACATACACAAAGGGCTCAGATAGCTGCTTTACAACTTATACCACATAAAGACACAGTGACAACATGCTGACTGCCAATCAGGAGGCACACTGTCACCATTTACTGAAGCTGCCCATTCCTTATAATTGAATCCTGTAGCTACCAGAATGGCGACAAACTTTTGTTTACATTAATTGCTAGTTTCATGGAATTTTGCTATCACAGTCCAAAATGATTAAGACAGTGGGTAGCAACATTACTGTTAACCATTCTCTGCTAAATTCTACCTGTAAGTACCTATTATAACTAATACTGAAATGTAGTGTCATGAAGTGGCAGACCTAAAATTGAACCTAGGTAAAGGTAATTTAATAGACAATGAGAACCAAAAAGATCAAAGTAACAACATTGTAATTCTTGTTACATTTCCTCAAACACATAAATAGATTGTTATCTGTTGCAATTTATAATTAAACAATGCATTTCATGTTGCTGTGCATTATGGCATTTACTATAGGAAATTCTAGGCTGCTAATTTTTTCTTCTTTTTTTCTGTAGAATCAGTAGTATTTACAAGAAAGGTAGACATACGTTGAAGTAGGCTTATCTAAAACAATTGCCGAACTTTTTGCCTTCAGCCAGGCTTTGAGGAACATAGCCTGAAGGCTTTTAAGAATGAAGAAGCCATATTATTTAACAAAAAGACTGTTAGTGTAAGCAAAGTTGAAGAAGCTAGAAACAAAACTGGCAATAAGATTGAGATATGAAAAAAGCCAGATTCCCTCAGGTCTTTCCGTGAATCTCCTGTTATATGCTTCCAGGCAGACCAGGGAGACAATTATTTTTATTGTGTAAGTGCAGATAGCCGAGACAATGGCAGATTAACAGCGCTTCCCCCTTCTAAGTCATGGTCTCAAATTGTCCAAAGCAGATGCTGCAGTGGAAGTCATTAAATTGAAGTCTAGTGAAGTGACATGTAACTGAGCACTGTTGCTAGGAAACAGGTACTCCAAGCCCCAGCTCTAGAATCAAGAAACATGATGCCATACAGTACCTGCCTTTAAGAGAGCTGCTTACCGGTGTCTCAGGTTAAAAGGCAGCGAATACTTCTTCCTTAGCAATTACAGTTCCCTTTGCAGCTGCCTTCCTCCTGCACACATGGGGACACACACAAACTAATGGAAACTGAGAGTATAAAAAGATTTAGAATTCCAAATATACATCCTTTCAAATTCTTCCAGATATGATTATAAGTAATATGAAAAAGGAATTCCACTCATGGGTCAGACCCAAGAGACATAGGTGTTGAGTGAGAGTAATGGAGAACAAATATCGGTCCAGAAAAATTTCCAAGACTCATAGTACTAGCAGGTCAAAGCCACACTATTTTCAGGAATAGAGATTGAGCAAGAAACAATACAGTATGCTACATTTCCTACTAATTCTTTTTCCAGGGAGTCTTTGGAAAATGTTACAATTTGTATTTTTCATTTGATATTGTGTCAATTGATGGTATCTTGTATTTGTCCAAAGGTCTTCATATCAATGGAAACACCCCATATTTACTTGAAGAAACCACAGTTTGCTTGGAGAAGGTGGATACATTAGGGAGACGATGCATTATAAGGGAAATGAGGGGGGTTTACACTATCATGTGCATTTTAGAAACAAAAGTAACAAGATATATGACAGGATTACAGGGGTGTTTTTAATCATAAGCAACAGGATATGTATAATATTATATATATATATATATATATATATAAATTGATTAATCAATCACACATTGATTAATAAAGGCATACTGCTACAAATAGAGATGATCCATGATTCTCCCATATGTAATTGTGTTGATGTTATTACTTAATGTTAGTGACTAAGATTTATCAAAGAGTATGTATAGGTGACTAACACAGGGAGTATTAACATGATGGCTTAATTTGATTTAAGACAGTACTCACTGTGTCATAAATAATCACATTTACTTTTCTTTTATGAGCAAAAATTGAGGGAAAGAAAGTTCAAGAGGGACTTCCCAAGAGGGGGTTCCCAAGCCACATTTACTTTTGATATTTGCATCACTACTTATCAAAGCTCCACACATTGACTAGATATTGTACCAAATATAGGACTTACTATCAACCAAGTGTACACACCTAAGAAAGGTAGATTAGGATGCCTGCATGGTGTTGCAAGAGCAAGGAACCTTGTTTTGGCATTACTATTAAGATCATAAAATATTTATTTTCATCCTGTGTACCAGAGTTATCTTTATTTGTTGATTTTAATTAAATTCCATTGTTCTATACTTCTGTTAACAGTAACTTTCTTTACTTTTTTTAAGGTCTTTTTTTTTTTTTTGGACTTGTAGTTGTCCTCATTGTTTCTGCCTCCCTAGTGCAGGGATTACAGGTGCATGCCACCACGCCCAGACTTCATTGCCAGCTCAGCGCACCCAGGGCTGGAACTAGTGTGGTATGTGGTGCCAGGGATCAAACCCAGGTCCCTGCACTTACATAAGCAAGTGCTTAGTCCACTGAGCTCTATTGGCGGCCCTAACAGTAACTTTATTTTCCTTTGTTAAAATCATCTCTAAGCCATTTACATAGCTTCAGCAATCGAATCAAATTCAATATTACTATGAGCATAAATCTAAGATAAAAACTGTCATTTCCCTTTGGACTACTGATTTGTTCATGGTATGTAGAAGAACTAAATTAAGTTGTAGGAGTGTCATGATTATACCATAATTATTGTCCTGGATTTGGAGAATTTGAAGATTTATATAAGTATCCCAGACTATCATGGATTGTCACTGGCCTAAAATTTTGTCATTATTATTGCACTTCAGGAAAAAATGATATATCTGAATGTAGATAATTGTAATACAAATGTGAAATGTTATAAATATATATGGACCAAATAATCAAAATTAGTAGATTAGTAAGATTGTCTTTTTTGTCAGATTCTTGCTCTCATCTTCTTAAAATAAATGCTTCTTATGGACATCTGTCATTATAATGACTAATGATTAGTCTCCTGCAGAGTCCACTCTCATTGTCCTCATTAATGGGATACTTTTATTTTATTTGTTAATAGTCCAAAATGTTCTCAGTGATGATTTCAAGGGATTGTCTGGATTTTCTTCTTAGTCTAACCTGTGATCACAATGTTACCTTTATTACTTATTTTTATTATTCTTTCCTTTAAACATAGTATGCTTAGGCTTGTCTTCCACAAGTGTCAAAGTGAATTCTTTGTTGGTCTGTCGTATGATATATTTATCATTTAATAAGATTCCACCCTGAGGATGGCCCTGTGCGCACCTGTTATGGCAGGCTAGCACTGCCTCTCATCTGCAGATGGTACAGCTGCCACTGTTTCTCTTCTAAATACTGATTGCTTATCCTAATTACCATGTGCCTTTGTTGACTCTAAAAACTTTGTCTGCCATTGTATAAATCCCAAACTCAAAAAATATAATGATTTTGTTCTAATTGAGAAATTCAAACATTATGAAACTTCATTTAGTCTTTATTTAGACTATAAGAAACAAAAATGTATAATTCAAACACCTTTAAACCCAGCACTTAGGAGACCCAAGCAGGAGGAGCATCATGATTTGAAGACTACCCTGGGATACAAGACGAGGCTGAGGTCAGCCTGAACTCTCAGCCTGAAATGTATAGGCACACCTTGTCTAAAACATACGAATAATGTAATTCTCTCAACAATGAATGATGTAAAGCACAAAGAATTTAAACAAATTTTTAAATATTCTTCATTTAATAAATTACTGAGACAGTTTATTCATGAAAGCCTTTTGGAAGGAACACTTATTTCAAAATCAAAATATGTCCAAATCAGTCATTTCTCTACTCAAATTCCTCAACTACTTTCTATCACCTGAAGGATCAAGTTCAACTTTGGTAGCACAATGCTAAGCCTCCCCTGCATTGCCCATCGCCGCAGAGGCTGTCTCCATTTGGTCCTTCACTCCACACACTTCTTACAAACTGTTTCACACAATATATCATTTCATAGACCTATTATCTTATTCACACAGCTTTCTTTGACAGAAACGTCAGCTCCGCACTTTTCTTTAACCTCTATGGTTCTCTTTGTTCAGTTTTCAGCTCATAGTCGCACTTGGTATTTTCTAAGAATATCTGAATGATTTAAGTGTTCTCTTCTTTGCTCTGTAGCACTCTGAGAATATGTGTCATTTTATGTACATTATATTAGGTAGAAAGCAATGATATTTTATTCTCTCTCTCCCTCCAGGAGGTGCACTGCATGATGGGAAACAGCTGCATTTTTATGAGATCAGCATCATTATTTCACCACACCTTCCCGGTGACTGAGGTGATATAAGTAACATATTAAATTAAGATATTTAGTAAAACTTGAGACAAGCGATGCAAGACTGAACTTATCCAGATGAAAAAGGATACGATTATATTTCATGAACATAAATGAGTGTGTTAATCAAATGCAGGGGAATTGTGTTGCAAGGAGTTCCTATTTTCAAACTTTCAGAGGATATCATTAATTATAAACTAGCACAGTACCATTAATGACAACTTTTACTATACATGCTGTCCATGACTAAACTTCATAAATATATGAAATAACATATTTTCTAGGAATCATGTGCAGAGAGACAAAGAATATCCCAATTTTTAAGTGAAGAGCTTGGTGAACAGAAATGTTAGTCAAATTGCCAACTGATAAACATCTAATAAATAAAGAAATGAAAATCAAGGTTTGCAGTCTGATTCTAGATTCCCTGAACACAATGAAACACTACAGCTTTACTGTCCTGGCTTACATGTGAGATTCAAGTTATTAAAATCTCAGAGTACCATGAAAATAATGTAAAAAAGAAACAGAATATGAGTATTCCCAGCTCACAGCTAAGTGAAAGCAATCAATGTTAAAAATTCTTAATTCTGTGCTTGCTTCAGCAGCACATATACTAAAATTGAAACGATACTGAGCATGGCCCCTGCACAAGGATGGCACACAAATTCCCGAAGCATTGCATATTTCTAAATATATGAGAAAATG